>PVIW01011712.1:0-35527 GCA_004026585.1 Noctilio leporinus | reverse complement strand
CTGTAGGTCCACCACACAGATGAAGAGCTTTGTGTGGATGTGCAGAGTGATGTCAAACACACACTCCAAGGAACATAAAAATTATGACTCACATTGTTGAAAAATCTAGGAACAATAGGAAAGGCCCTTCAGTAAATCCAATGTGCTTTGATAGAGCCAGGAAAGGGGCAGGCACAGGGCTCTTATTTTGTCTAGGTGGTGGGGAAGGGGATTCTGCTTATAAGGGATTGTTCAATTTCAGTCTCCCAATGACATTTAAAGAGGAGACACAGCCTTTATTACCAGGTTTTTCATGTGGGAAAAATGGAGAAGATGATGGAAGAAGCTATCAGTTCTCAGTAGTCATAATAAAATCAAACAGACTATGACTACTTATTCCACTGATCAACCATAACAAATAAGTATAAAATAGAGAGAATGGTCATGTCTATAGAAAATAAGAAAAATCATGAGTGATTAAATAATGATGATGATGATAGTGATGGAGAAGTTGATAGTGATGATGATGATTTTGCCCTGAGTCAAGGGTGTTGGTGCAAAGAAACTGTGACTCCTCACAGTCTGACTTTTATACAATTTCCAAACTGATGGCTCAATAGTTTCAGTACCCAAGTGGTACCACCCATAGCTGTCACATTATTATTGACTTTATTCCCTGTCATTTGCTTTATACTATGTGAAAAATCACTAACAGCTAATTTGTACTTATTTATCTTTTTTTATTTTTCACTCAGCCTCCCAAATTCCCTCCCATCTATAACCTCTGGTCTGTTCCCTGATTCTATGAGTCTGTTTCTAATTCTGCTTGTTTCTTTATTTTGCTCTTTAGGTTCCACATATTAGATAGATTATATGGTATTTCTGTTACTTTGTCTGACTAACTTTTTGCAGCATAATACACTCTAGGTCCACCCATGTTGTCCCAAATAGTAAGATTTCATTTCCTTATGGCTAAGGACTTCACATTTTATTGTTGATTTAAAATGATGAGTTAATCAGTTATTTTTTATGTTAATGACTAGATGATTGGGTGAGTCATTTTTGATTAAAGTGACACAAGACAATTTGAACTTGTTACATGGGAAGAAAAATTAGAACATAGTAAACAAGAATTCTGGACATGTTAGCTCCAGGTTGCTTGATATCACCATCATGTACCTGGGAGGATCACTTCCCAGTTCTGCACACTGATCCACCCAGCCTGTGACTTCATGCCCAGATGATACCCATCTCATGTGGACAAGGTGACAGCATTCCTGAGGTTCATGTTCAGATAAGAAAAATGGGTGAAAGGGGAAGGATGGGAAGCTTCTGACTTTAATGCTGATGAATTATGGGTGAACCTATCTCTTGCATTCCTGATTAGAACTATGTCACTGTTTCCTTTCTGTATGTGTGCTGACTGGAGATCAAACCCTCTACTTAAGCATGTCAGGACAATGCTCTAAACAACTGGGCTACCTGGCCAAGGCCCTGAATCATGGACTGTTTACATTGATCTACAGAAAAAGCCTAGTGCTCAGGTGTGAGGGACACAGGGGTGTTTCCCAGTGTCTTGGCCATAGGTGAGGTACATGGTTTTGGAAACCTGGTCACAATAGAGGTGACCTTATGGAGCCTGAGACTACAGAACCCATTAAAGATATGAGGAACAAGCCTGTTGAGTAGGGCCTGTCAAATCCCATGGAATAAAACTCCAGGTGACAGGAGCTGACAAGTGGATTTCCTAATATCCCTGTTGAAGTGGCCACCTGGTGCTCTGAAGTGAAAGAACATGGGGAGCTTGCACAAGGCAGTTATGGTCTCAATGTCTATGCTTTCCTCTTACAACAGTGGAGGAGACAAGTGCAAGAAACCCATTCACCTGCCAGCCACAGAGACCTCAGCTGGCCATGGCACTGATGTCCTTTGGTAATGGCCCACACTGTTCACCATGGGCAGTGAACAGAGCCACCATGGTGTCCTTTCACCTAAGGAGGCTGTGAATGGGTTCCAACAGGAAGAGGTGTTTGCTCTGCAATGCACATCACAGACCCCATGGCAGCTGCCACTGCTCAAGGGCTGTGAAAGAAGCTCAGTGCAGACTTGGCACCACCATGGGCCACTGAGTTACATTTCTTCATGTGCAGGGCCACACTTTCCTTGCCGAAGCACTTATCAGTGCAAAAGGCACCAGATCAGAAGAACTTACCTTGTCCACACCATCTTCATAGTCCTCTCTCGACAGGAATTGAAATTAGTTATTTTGAGACATGTTCTGTGCATATGAGAAGATAAAGGTGTGAGGGTTGGTGTACAGAAATCATGAGTGTGTGCTCACACTCACCATGAGGAGACTAAAGACATTTCTTCTGCACATTCCCTACCATTGTCACGGGCATTGGGAAAAGTGGCATAAGGGTTCATGCAGGTAGGACCACCAATGTCAACTCACATGATCTCATCTTCTCTTTTCCTACAGGAATCTGTGGGCCTGGTTCTGCAGGGTGAGGAGTAGGTTTCTCTAAGCAAGCAAGGCTCAGATAACTACATATTTAAACATATATATCAGAGTTCCCTTGAGTATAATGGAATGGATTCTGCCTTTACCCCACTTGGCACAGTATATTTGACACAGATGACTCCAAAGATTACTTAATGATATTTTTTATTTGTAAGTAAAGTAAAAGGAAAAACTCTTATTTACAGGTTAGGAAATTAAAAAAAAAAAAAAAAGGATAGAAATCCTTCTTGTATAACTTACACATTTGTTCTTCATTGACATGTTCCAAAATCATCCAGATGATTTTGGAATATCAAGAAATATGAGCTCTGCCCACTTCTGCTCATGAAAATCACATTTTCTTCTACTCTTGGCTGTTTGGGGCCTTGCTTCAACATGTCAAAGAGTTTACAGCTTTCAGTCCGTGACATTGACTGTGGGCTCCTCCTCAGCAGGTAACAGAGAGTAAGGCCTTGGGGTGGGCTGGGTTGCTGTTCATTCCATGGTGCCCTTGGCCCATTGTCATCTTTGTCTGTCTTGGGGATCTCTAGAGATGACTGAATGGTGCAAAGAAAGCATGGAGCACAGAACTGTGAGGCAGACACAACCTCACACCCAGATCCATAGCATCTCCTACCCCCAAGTTTCTGGCTATTGTGTCCACTGGTAACAGAATTGGATAGGATTAAACCTCTAGAAAAGGTTGTGTGTGTCTTGACTCATGGTATTGACAGAAGAAAGATGCAGATTCTGTCTTAAGCTTTTATCAAGCACTTCTAGAAACCCATCTTATCACACACTGGAGCATGTTCAGGTTTAATTGAGGATGTTGTAAAAGTTGGAGAAGATGTCTCAACAACCACAATAAAAAGATTGAGTGGCTTTGCTGGAGGCATGGACAAAGATCAATGGAACAGGGTAAGTGTGATCCAGAAGAGGCCAGTGTGAACTAGGGCTGACCCAGACAACACAGATGCAGAAAATCAATGCCCTGCTCTCCACCAAAATTTTGCTTAGTTTCAGATTTGAAAGAATCAGTTAAGAAAATTCACAGAAAAGTTCAAAATGTAGGAATATAATGAAAACCTGTATTTTACAGAGTAGTTGGAACCAAACATACAACAAACATTTACTACTACAGTAGTAAAAAGACTGATCAAATTATAAAAAAAAAAAATTTTGACATCAAGAATCAGGGACTCCATATAATTTAGAGGCAAGTGCTCAGATACAAAGAACAGCACAATTACTTAAAGCAAAAGAAATGGAAGTTAATGAAGGACTATCCTTTTATAAGAAAAATTTTACAGCAAAGTTGACATCACAAGTTGTTTGACAGTCAGTCCTGTGCAGCTAAGGAGATAATACGTCCTGAGAAATGCATTGATGGGCAATTTTGTCTGAAGTGAACACCTTGTTGTTACAGTCTTTAGCTTATTTTCCTTTTATTTAATTATTTTTTAAATATTTTATTACTATTTTTAGACAGAGGAGAAGGAAGAGAAGCAGAGAGGGGATAAACATCAATGTATGGTTGCCTTTTTTAACTTAATTTTATTATTGTATTACATCCATCCTCTTTTTGAACCCTTCTCTCCTCTTCCCCACCCACCCATTCCCCTCCCAAAATCAATCCCACCTGTTGTCCATGTCCATGGTTCATTCATACTAGATTCTTGTCTAAACTGCTCCCTTTCCTTCCCTCTTCCTTCCCCTTCCACTCAACCTCTTCCCCCTGTCCGTTGAAGGCCTATTCACTGTATTCATATATCTGGTACGGTTTTGCTTGTTGTTTTTTTGTTCATTATTGTCCTGTAATGGGTGAGATCATATGGTGTGTTTCTTTCACTGACTGACTTATTTCATTAAGCATAATACTTTTTAGTTCCATCCATGTCGTTGCAAAGGTTAGCAGTTCCTTCTTCCTTTCTGCTGTGTAGTATTCCATTGTGTAAATGTACCAAAATTTTTTGATCCAATCATACACTGATGGGCACTTAAACTGTTTCCAGCACTTGGCTGTTGTAAATAGTGCTGCTATGAATGTAGGGGTAAATAGGTTCTTATGAATTGGTATTTCAAAAATCCTTCAGATATAGTCCTAGTAGTGGAATTGCTGAATCAAAAGGCAGTTGACTTTCAGATTTTTAAGGAAACTCCATGTTGTTTTCCATATTGGCTGCACCAGCCTGCATTCCCACCAACAGTGCATGAGGGTTCCCTTTGCCCGACATCCTCACCAACACTTTGACTATTTGATGATTGCCATTCTGACAGATGTGAAGTGGAATCTTATTGTGGTTTTAATTTGCATCTCTCTGATGGCTAGCAATGTTGAGCATTCCTTCATATGCCTCTGGGCTCTTTGTATGTCTTCCTCAGTGAGTTGTCTGTTCAGGCATTTTGCCCATTTATTAACTGGGCTGTCTGTCTACCTGGTGTTGAGTCAATTAGTTAATATATTGTGGAGATCAAATCCTTGTCTGAGGTATTATTGGCAATTATGTTTTGCCATATAGTTGTTCCCTTTGAATATTGCTGGTGTTTTCCTTAGTTGAACAGAAAATTTTCAATTTGATAAAGTCCCATTTGTTGATTTGCCCTTTGATTTCCTTTGCCCTTGGTGAAGTATCAGTAAAAAATATTTCTGTGTAGGATATCAAAATTTGACTGCCTATATTATTCTGCAGGACTTTATGTTGGCACTGTTTATGTTTAAGTCCTTTATCCATCTTGATTTTATTCTGGTGTATGGTGTAAGCTGGTGGTCTAGTTTTATCTTTTTGCATGTTGCTGTCCAGTTCTCCGAACACTTGTTGAAGACACTGTTTTCACTCCATTTTATGTTCCTTCCCCCTTTGTTGGATATTAACTGGCCATAGAGTCCTGGGATTATTTCTGGGCTCTCTATTCTGTTCCATTGATCCATATGTTTATTTTTATGTCAATACCAGACAGTTTTGGTGACAGTAACCTTGTAGTATTGTTTGAAGTCTGGTTTTGTGATTCCTCCTACCTTGTTCTTCTTTCTCAAGATTGCGGTGGCTATTCGTGGGCATTTTTGGCTCCATATAAAATTTTGAAGTATTTTTTCTATTTCTGTGAAGTCTGTCATTGGTATTTTAATTGGCATTGCATTGAATCTGTAGATTGCTTTGGGTAGTATGGACATTTCAATGATGTTAATTCTTCCCATCCATGAACATGGTATATGCTTCCATTTATTTCTGTCTTCCTTGATTTCTTTCTTCATTGTTCTGTAGTTTTCTGAGTACAGGTCTTTTACCTCCTTAGTTAAGTTTATTCTTGGTACTTTATCTTTCTTGTTGCTATGGTAAATGAGATTTGATTTTTCGCTTCTATTTCTGTTGTTTCTTTACTGGTATACAAAAATGATTTTGAGTTCTGGATATTGATTTTATATCCAGCTATTTTGCTAAATTTGCTTATTATGTCAAGTTTTTGGTGGAGCCTTTTGGTTTTTATATGTACATTATCTTATCATCTGCAAACAGTGACAGTTTGATTTCCTCCTTTCCAATTTGGATACTTTTGATTCCTTTTTCTTCTCTGATGGCTATGGCTAGAACTTCCAACATGATGTTGAACAGAAGTGGGGAAAGTAGACATCCTTGTCTCATTCCTGACCTTAGGGGGAAAGGTTTTAGTTTTTGTCTATTAAGTATGATATTGACTTCAGATTCCTCACATATGGCCTTTATGATGTTGAGGTATGCTCCATCTAGTCTCATTTTGCTGAGTGTTTTATCATAAATTGTTGCTGTACTATATTAAATGCTTTTTCAGCATTTATTGATATGAGTGTATGTTTTTTGTCTTTCAGTTTGTTGATGTGGTGTATTACATTTATTGATTTATGAATGGTGTACCATCCTTGCATCCCTGGAATGAAATCCGCTTGATCATGGTGTATGATCTTTGTAATGTACTGCTTTGTAACGTGATTCCAGTTGGCCAATATTTTGTTAGAATCATAGCATCTATGTTCATCAGAGATATTGGCCTGTAGCTTTCTTTTTTAGTTGTGTCTTGACCTGGATTTGAGATTAGAATAATATTGGCCTAGAGAAAGAGTTTGGGAACTTTCCTCTTCCTATATATTTTTTAGTATAGGTTGAGAAGGATAGAAGTTAGTTCTTTAAATATTTGGTAAAATTTACCTGTGTAGCCATCTGGTCTGGGGCTCTTGTGCTTTGTGAGATTTTGGACTACTTCTTTAATTTCACTAGTTGTTATTGGCCTATTCAGGCTTTCTGCTTCTTCTGGGTTCAGTTTTGGTAGACTATACATTTCCAGAAATGTGTCCATTTTACTCACATTGTCATATTTCTTGTCATATAGTTGTTTGTAATAATTTTTTACAATCCATTGTATTTCTGAAATATCAGTTGTGATTTCTCCTCTGTCAGTTCTGATTCTGTTTATTTGGGTCCTCTCTCTGTCTCTCTGCCTCTGTCTCTGTCTCTGTCTCTCTCTTGATGAGTCTGAATAAAGGCTTCTCAATTTTGTTCATTTTTCAAAGAACCAGCTCCTGGACCTGTAGATTCTTTGAATTGTAGTTCGAGTCTCTAAGTTATTTAGTTCTGCTCTGATCTTGGTGATTTCCTTTCTTCTACTTGCTCTGGGCTTTGTTTGTTGTTGCTCCTCTAGTTCTTGCAGCTTTATGGTTAAGTTATTTTTATAAACTTCTTCTGACATTTTTAGGTAGGCCTGTATTGCTATAAATTTGCCTCTGAGCACTGCCTTTGCTGTGTCCCATAGGTTTTGGGCTGTTGTGTGTACATTGTTATTTGTTTCCAGGAATGTTTTGATTTTATCATTGATCTTATTGTTAACCCATTCATTACTTAAAAGTATGTTATTTAGTCTCCATGAGTTACAATTTTTTTTTTCCCCTTGAGATTGGTTTCTAGTTGTAAGCCATTGTGATCTGAGGAGATGCTCAGTATGATTTTAATTGTCCTGTACTGTTGGAGGCTTATCTTTGGACCTATCATGAGGTCTATCTTAGAGAATGTTCCATGTGCATTTGAAAAGAATGTGTATTTTGCTTCATTGGGGTAAAAGACTATGTATATATCAAGTAGGCCCATTTCCTCTAGAGTTTTGTTCAATGCCACAACATCTTTAGTGACTTTTTGTTTGGAAGATCTGTCCATGGTTGATAGTGGGATATTAAAATCCCTTACTATTTGTGTGTTGCTGTCTGTATCCTTCTTGAAGTCCTCCAAGATTTTCCTTATATATTTCAGGGCTCCTACGTTGGGTGTGTATATGTTTACCAGAGTTACTTCTTCTTCATGTTTTTTTCCCATAAGTATTATAAAATGTCCTTCTTCATCTCTTTGTATGGCCTTCATTGTAAAATCTATTTTGTCTGAAATAAGTATTACTACTCCAGCCTTTGTTTCATGTCCATTTGCATGATACATATTTTTCTATCTCTTCATTTTCAATCTGTGTTAATCTTTTGTTCTGAGGTGGGTCTCTTGAAGACAGCAAATATGCGAGTCATGTTTTCTTATCCATTCAGCTCCCTATGTCTTTTGACTGGCACATTTAATCCATTTACATTTAAGGTTATTATTGATTGATAATTATTCATTGCCATTTCCCCACTTTGTACCTGTGTTCCTCTTTGTCTGTTAGTTTCTTCATTTCATTTTATTTTTTAAAGCAGACTTTTTAGCATTTCTTGCAATACTGGTTTGATAGAGATGTGTTCTTTTAGTCTTCTTCTGTTGGGGAAACTCCTTATTTCTTCTTCCATTTTGAATGAGAGCCTTGCTGGGTAAAATATTCTTGGTTGCTGGTCTTTGTTTCCCATTACTTGAAGTACTTTATGCCATTCCCTTCTGGCTTGGATTGTTTCTGTTGAATAATCATTTGATACCCTATTGGAACCCCCTTATATGTTATTTGCTGATTCTCTCTTGATGATTTTAGGATTCTCTCTTTGTCTTTGATATTTACCATTTTAATTATAATGTGCCTTGGAATTAGTCTGTTTGGGTTGATCTTCATTGAAACCCTCTGTGCTTCCTGAACTTGGGTAATGTTTTCATTCATCATGTTAGGAAAATTTTATATCATTACTTATTTAACAGGTTTTCCATTCCTTCTTTGTCTTCTCTTTTTGCTATCCCTTTTATATGGATGTTATTACATTTCATGTTGTCTGGCAGCTCTCTTAAAACCTCTTCATTCTTGTTCAGCCTTTTTTTCATTTTCTTGTACTGTCTTGGAATATTTTTCTACATTGTCCTTCAACTTGCTGATGTGGTCTTCTGCTTCCTCCAGCCTACTGTTGATTCCTTCTAGTGTATTCTTCAATTCACATATTGTATTATTCATTTCCTCCTGGCTCTTACTGATAGTTTCTAAGCCCTTTCTGATGCTGTTGTAGCTCTCAATAAGTTCCTTGTAACTTCCCTGGAGTTCTTTGTAGTTCCCCTGGAGTTGTTTAGTTTTCTTTGAGGTGGCTGAGCTCACTGATTTTCTCTACCATCATTCTTTTGAATTCATATCTGATAGTTTGTTTTCCTCTATTTCACTTAGTGATCTTTCTGGGGATTTTTCCTTTTCTTTTGGTTATTGACTGATTCATTTTTTCTCCATTTTGGGTGTCTGTTGTTGCTTGTTTTTTTGTTTGTTTGTTTGTTTGTTTTAATTTCTTGGCTCACTCTGCTTTGCTTCCCTGCCTTTACATAGCACCCTTCTGTGTTAGGTAATTTGTGGAGTTCAGTGTTGCAGTCTCCTAGATTTTCTCTACTTGTTGCTTTTGAGATGGCCTTTATGTCATTAACTTGGGCTGTCTGGTTGTCTTTTGGATTGCTTGTGTATGTTGTTCCTTTTCTTCCAGTTGGCTAATTGAAAGACACTCCTTCTATCCTTTCTCATACTCTGTTTTTGAGCTGCTCCTAAAATAGAACCACTAGTCCAGGCAGAATAACCAGACTTTCAAAGATATCTTTCTCTTTCATTCCCCCTTTTGACTGCCTATGAATGTAATGATATACCCATACCCTCCAAGGTAACCCTTGCTCTTAATTATACCCTCAACTTCAACTGAACCAGTCTTAACAGGGATGTAGATATATTCAGACTGTTGTACAAGGGAAAAAAATGAGTAAGTTCACTAAAGTATAGATAATTTTCAAGGATGCTGAGGAGTAGCAAAGATAGCAGGTGTATGAGAGCAAATATCAACTTATTTATTCTGTAGAAATGAGGAGAGGGAGAATCAGAAAGCTTCAAGTACAACTGAACAGTATAAGCCCATATATATATATTTGCCCTTTCTACCTCCCTGTTTACCCTTAATGATCCATGATTGGTCCAGATGGAGCCAGGACCTGCGTGCTTTTAGCAGGAAAAAAAAAAAAAAAGATAGAAAGGGTTTAAGTGGCTGGAGAGGGGAGGAATACTTAGATTGAGGACTGGGAATGAGTTGTAGCAGGAGAGTGACTAGACTTATAATCAAGAGTAGGAGGAGGGTCTTGGGTATTAAGTTGGATTGAGATAGGTCAGGAGTAAAAAAATATGTGAGTTGGGATACCCTATTGTATAAACAGTATTTACGTAAAATGCACTCATTGTGAGGGTTGGAAGTAACTTTTGAAAAGGGTATGTTAGGGATTAATAGTTCATGTACCTCTTGGTGTAACTCAGGTGCTTGGGATTAGCAGTGATCCATTTCCCGAGTCTGCCTCTTTTTCTTGATCAAGTCTCTGCAGTCTACAGTCTAGCTGTGTGGTTTTGATGTGGCAGGGCCTATGGTTGTCACAGTCAGGGCTGTTTCTTAGTGTCAGCCCCCAAATAGGCTGGGCTTCCAGTAGCCTAGCTGGTTTTCTGTGCTGCGGGCATTTTGGGGCCCTTCCTTTTCTCGCTGGTTGTTTGTGAAGACCTGCTGGGTGCTTCTGTGGTGTCCATAGCTGCTCCTCCTCCTCCAGCTTCTGGGGGAGGTTCCTGCCTCAGATGGTCACCTGTTTCCAATGTGGGGTTGCCTGCAACCTAGCTGGTTCCTGTGATGGCTGGCCCTACTCTCGTAGCTCCAGGAGGAGGTAGACCCTCTCCGCTAACAGCACCTGGTTCCCCCGGAAGAAGGCTAACACTCCGAGCAATCCAGCTTTTTGTGGAGTTTTTCACCACTTCCTTTGTGATGTGTGCCTTGCTCCTTGGAGGGTCTGCAGTACAGCCTGATGCATAACACTACTCCTCCCCCTCCAGCTCCTCGAGGAAGCCTTTCTTGCCTGCAAAGGGTGCACCAGCTACACCAGCTGCAAGCTCCTGGCACACAGTTTGGAGTTTTCATGTGAGCTGGTGCTAGCATGGGTGCGCAAGACTGTGCCTTCCCCCTTGCCAAGGCTCTGAGCCGCCCTCTCCCTGGTGGCATAGTGGCAAGAATTCAAGTCTTTGTCGGAGCCTGCTTCTGGCCAGGGTGCAAGCGGCTCGGCCTCACCCTTACCATGGCTCCCAGCCACCCTCTCACCAGTGGCACAGCAGCAGGACTTCAAGTCTTTGTGGGAGCCTGCTGCCAGTGGGGGTGGGCAACATTGGGCCTCCCCCCTTGCAGGGGCTCCAAGCCACCCTCTCCTTCGTGGTGCAGCAGCATAACTTTCGGCCCTCTCACTGCTTGGGCCAGTGCACTTCCCCTCTCCCCTGCTCCTGCTCCCCACAGGTCTCTTCTCCTTAGCCTTTGGGCCAGTGAGGAGCTTTCTCTCTCTCAGTTGAGTGAGGCTCTCACACAGTCCCTCCCATACAGGAGTTTGATTCTTCATCCCCTCTGGCTTTGCACTCATTGTCCACACTTCACTGCTCAGATTTCTAGTCACCAGGTAGCCTGGAGCTGTCTTCAGTTAGAGTTGCCCCTCTGCATAGAGCCGCCACTTCCCAGAGCCAACCTCGGCCTGGTGGCCAGTTTAAAACTATATCACCTGCTCTCCTGTAGGTCTCTGCTGCCTCTGGGCTGTGCTCCTCTTGGTCCAGATGCTTACCACTCTAATTCTTAGGGACTTGCAGACATCTCGTGCTCCCTATCCTAATCTCCAGGTGCTCTGGCACTTGAGAACGCCATCAGTGCTGCTCTCTACTTTGTTGCCATCTCTAAACTTCCCATCCTTTGCTTTTAACTGAATATTTTTTTTATGCTTACTAAATTTCTTCAGCACCATAATAACAGTGTTTGGAACTATGCATCTGATAGATTGCTTATTTATATTTTATCTAGTTCTTTTTTGGACCTTTTTTCTGTACTTTAATTTAGGCATGTTTCTTTGAGTCCTTATTTTGGCAGCCTCCCCGTGCTTGTTTTATCTATTAGGTAGACCTGCTATGACTTCCTATCTTGGTGTGGCCTAATATACTAGGTATTCTTCAGGGTCCAGTGGCACAGCCTGGCCCATCACCCCAGCTATGTACTCAGGATGCACCCTTTGTATGAGCTGAGTATAACCTCCTTATGTAGTTGAGCTTGATTGATGTTGTCAGGTCACTAGAAGGGACTCCCCAGGCCTGTCAGCTTCAGGGACTATTGACCACCAAACTCCTCTCTCCATGGAGCATCAGCTGTGCAGGACAGGGTGGTGGTGCTCTGACATGGACTGTAGCTGTCCAATGGGTGTGTATTATCTGGGGTTTCCTGGGTGTTGCAGACCATGGTAACCCCCCAACTGTGTTCTGCCCAGGGCCATTTTACAACATCTAGAAAGCAATCTTCAGATGGCTGCTCCTTGTGCTTGGCTTGGAGTCTCTTGGTGAAGTCACGTTGTGTACCTATGCTGGCTGCTGGCATAGTGGAATGATGGTTGTTCTGTAGTTTAGGTGTAATTTTCATGTAGTTGTCTGAAGAGACCAGCCATATTTTCAATGTCTCTATTTTGGAGACCATTGTTTAAGTTAGTTTCTGCCATTGGTATTAGAGAATTCAAATCTTCCAGTGTACCCTTTATTTTGTCCTCTCCTTGGCAAAGGATGAGCACCTTCTTTCCTCCCTACAGGTCTTTTCTGTGCTCCTGTTTATTCAGCATCATCCCACCCTTATTCTCATGGGAGAGGCATGGGCATAGTGGTATGGCTGGACCAGAAACATTCTCAGATCTTGGACTGAGCCTTATTCATAGGCAGGGATGTGTACTTAGAATTGCTCCAGTACCTCTGTGTCACTGAAATTTTCCTGTAAATGTTCTAGATTTACATGAACTGACATTATACTAACTTCATGTTATAACTCAAAAATAGAACACTAAAGTAGGTAAGCCTGATTAGAGGGAATCTGAAGTCATGTGTTGCAACATGCTGCATATGTGAAATGAGCATGCTCCATCTACAGGGATGATTCATAACATTGTCCATTTGCAGAACACTTCTGTATATTACTGTGTGAGAGACTGATGAATAAAATCAGTATGGGTCCAAACACAAACTTCTTCTACAAAGATAAAAGGGTTGAATTGCAGGGGGTGCTCTAAACACCAAGAACCAAGTGCAAAACAACCCAGTCACTGCACCACAGGGACTCTAAACAGCCAGAGTTACTTTTTTGGGATCCCTGTTCCTGCATTAGGGCCTGCTTGTGCATTTTTGAGATGCCCATTCAACGTCTCCTATATTTCCCCACTCAGTGCTCATGGCTATGAGCTCTGAGAAAGGGGACTTGTGGGCTATAGTTCAGAGAGATGCCCACCACCTGTCTGCACTGATTGATCATGGGTCCTCTTGCTCTACCCTCCAAAAACAAGCAAGGGACCTTCTCACCACAGCTTCTGCAGTTTTCATGTGCACATGCAGGAAACTCCTTCTTCAGTCTTCAAGTCAATCATATTGTTTTTGTCCTGTTATCAAAGCAGGTCACTCGCTAGATAGTCAGTATGTTGTCCCAGACCATGAGGTAGGTACAAGTGAAAAAGAAGACCTGTATTTCATCATCATGAAAATTAACACTAGGGCTGTGTGGCTGTGTGTGTGTGTGTGTGTGTGTGTGTGCGTGTGTGTGTATGATTTATTGGACAGTAGAAATGCAATGGAATTAGGGTGGCACACAGTGATATACATATGGGACCTGCAGGCATAGGAACCTGAGGACATCAGGGTCTCCAATGCCCATGGGAGTTTCAGTGCTCAGGAGTGTTGTTTGAGTCAGTGCATCTTGTATCTTCAGCGGAGATGCTCCCAGGTGGCTTCACAGAGCCCTGGATCAGTAGTTTCCTGCAGCCAATGCAGATTAGTAAGATCCATTCTCTTTCTCCTGAGATTTCTAAACAGGGTGTTCATGAGGGAGCTTACTGAAGAAAGGATTCAGTCTTTAACTCTGGAATAGAGATGGAAGAGTTCCCCAATTATTGAGCCCAGAGAGGTCTGTGTTCTGCAGAACTTCCACTGCTCAGCAAGGGGAACATGAAACCTGCATCTCAAGCCAGCTGCATAGGAACAAGTGCAGAGGGAGCTGTGAAAGGACTTCCTCTGATGATCTGAATCTTCCTTTTCATGAAAACATCTACAAGTAGTGTTAGACCAAAGGTGACTGGGTTTTGTTTTTCAGTTGGTATAGCGTTTTGAAGACAGGCATATACAGAAATAGACTTTCAAGCATTAAAGCCTAGAAATGGTTCAAGCATTCTCTGTCTCTCAAACATGGTTCACAATGAGGAGCATGTCCTGTGGGGTCTTGTTCCTCAGCGGGAGAAGAGATGTCAACACAAGCCTCAGGGTATTGCCAAGGACAAATATCCCCACACATGGATAAGCACTGTGATGATTAAACTCCCTCTAAGCATGAACCCTCTGTCCCCTCTCTTCTCTCAGGTGGGAACAATTCATTGACTTTGAAGCACTCCATCTTAAAAACATGGAAATATGAAAAGGTAGCCTAATTTAAATGTGGGTCTATTTGTATTCTGAGAGCATTACCCTCTGCCACACCCTCCTCTAAAGAGGCCCTGATGGCATAACCCCTCACCATGAACTGGAATTGGAGAGCCCTCCTCCTGATGGCAGTGGCTACAGGTAAGAGGCTTCACAGTCTCTGGGTTAAGGAGCAAAGTAGGGAAGTCAAGGGGAGTTTCCAACCACTCTTACCTTCTCTCCACAGGAGTCCATGCTCAGGTGCAGCTGGTGTAGTCTGGGACTGAGATTAAGAAAATGGGGCCCTTAGTGAAGGCCTCCTACAAGGCTTCTGGATACATCTTCTAAGACTAAAGGATGGACTAGGCGAGACAGGCACCAGGAAAAGGCCTTGAGTGGATAGGGAATGTTAACCCTAAAATTGGTAAAACATACTATGCACAGAAGTTCCCGGGTAGATTCACCATGACCATAGATATGTCCACAAACACAGCCTACATGAAGCTGAGAAACCTGAGGGCTGTGGACACAGCTGTGTATTATTGTGCCAGAAACACAGTAAGGTGTAATCAGCCTGATCTCAGACACAATCCTTCCTGCAGGTGGAGCTACAAACACCAGGGGTCGGTCATGATACCTGAATTTAGAACTATACAAGCAGTAGGTGCAGTTGGAGGTTTGGGCTGGTTTCCTGTGTGCTTTCCTATTCATAAAACAGTTTCATCAGGGAACATTCCTGGATTCTTGATTCTGTGCTCAATTCTGAAGTCTCTGTATTAGAAAATTTCATTGTGAAGGAAAACAATAGTCTCACATAGGAAAAACAGGAACTCTGTCAGACAGACTTGTGCCTAATGACAACGAATCCCTAATATTTATGACCCACATCAGCTGAAATGAACCAAAAGCTCTGCAATTGATAAAGTGGTCAGAATTGGGGATGTTGAAATTTCATAGGTCACACTAGTGGGGATCCTCAGACATGCAGAGAAGGCTCCCACTAACATGGCTTCCAAATCCCATGACCTCACAGCTGCACCCATGAATGTTTGCTGGTGGCTTACCCTTGGCAATGCCACTGGTGAAAACTATGTGGCTCCTCCAGAAGCATTGGTGCAAGTGGCTGGACATCTGAGACCTGTTCATAACAACATCATCATCATCAGGAAAAAGCCTGGTAGCCTTTGAGGTCATGACCCTGGGGAACAGGAATGAGTTCACTACATGTATTTTGGGTGTAGGGAATACACCCATGGTGGCTGACCAGCACTAACAGCCAGCCCTCTGCAGGGGAGAGCATTCATCAACCATCCAGGACCAGGTGAAGCAGATGACTATGATGGGAATAGCTCCATACCAGCCAATGGCACTCCTGATGCTTTAAACCAGGTGCTGAATTGCATGAAGGCTTGCCCAAAACCTGAAGGTGTGAACAATCCTGATTTCAAGTGGCAGCTTCAATACATGTGGCTGTCACCATGTTGAAGAGAGCTACGGATTTCCTGGGCACCCAGGGACACACCTATTCCATTGTGAATGATGATTATTTTAAGTCCACAGATGCAGAATAAATGGACCTAACTGAGTCCTCAGACCCTTTTCCTGCTGGGTCTCTGTTCAGAATATGTGTCTTTAGGCTGCTCATGCTTTTGATTAGTTGACCTCTAGAAAGTAGAGGTTCTGAACATACAAGAGAACACCAGCTGTGCACACCTCAGTCTCCAAACTTGTACGCATAAGATATTTGTATGCCGGACAGTGGACACTGAAGTCACATGAACCCAACATCAGATAACAAGAACCTCATTTAGTAATGCTCATTGGCTTTGCTTCATACTCATGGCATCAAGAATGTAACCCTGGCTTGGTAGGTCTGAAGGGTTGCCGGTTCAATTCTGAATCAGAGCACACACTTGTGTTGCATGCTAGGGCCCCAGTTGTGGACACGTGAGAGGCAACCACACAATGATGGTTTTCTTCCTTTATTTCTAACATCCTTCACCTTTTTCTAAAAAGAAGTATGTTATGTAAACACTGAATGGAAAAAGTCCCACCTGCCTATTCTTTGTCAGTACTCAGAACGAAATGACATCACAGTATAAACACAATGATATTGAAAATGGCTGTGTTTTATTGTTTATTTTATACACCAGCTAAACATTATATGAATATTGAATTATGATGTAAACTTTGAAAATTGTGGATATACTACATTTTGAGGATCAAGGAAATATATGAAAATTTCTAATAAAAATTTTAATTCTGATAAAAGATGTTTGAGAATGAAAAAGTCTCACAGACTCATGTAGTTCACCATTTCTCCTTATGCTTAGAATAGTGAGACTGTTCTTTGATCTAATTTCAATTTATTTCATACACCAGATGACCCATGATCCTCAAGTAAAATGTGAGTGAGTTCAAGAGAAGAAATACCTCCCACAGATGTCCTAGGATGACCAGGGTGACTGAACTCAGTCCTTCTCCACTTATATGGAAAAGGCTGCCCCACATGTTAGTTTCTCCTCCAGGTACAGGGTAAATTTTCCCCTGGCATGTGGGGGCTCCCACACAGGCTGAGGTCTCCGGGGAAGGCAGAGCTGGGTCTTCTGACTCTACACCTTGACAAGTCAGGCTGCTTCTCAACATAGCTTCTGTAGATTCCAGGTGCTGGGAGAATAGGTAACAACAAGGGTGGCCCCTCCCCAGTCTTCAAGTCAATCATTTTTGCTTTTGTTCTGTTATCAAAGTCTATCACTCACTGGATAGGGTCAGTATGGGGGTCCTGACTGTGTGCTGGGGACAGAGAAGAAAGGAGACCTGGGTTCACTACCATGAAAATGAACACTGGGTGTATCTGTGTGTGATTTACTAAGCAGTACAAGATCAGTGGGATTAAAGCCACATGCAGCAATATACAGGAGGGATCTGCAAGCAGGGGAACTTAAGGACACTGGAGTCCCCAATTCCCCTGAGAATTTCAGGGCTCTGAAGTGTTGGCTGAGTCAGTAAATCTTGCAACTCCAGGAAAGGAGCTTCCAGGTGGCTTCACAAAGCCTTGGTTTGGAGGCTCCCTGCAGAGTCACTGGAGATTAGTAAGGCATTTATCTGTATCCTGGGATCACTAAACAGAAAATGACCCTGAGTGAGCTTCCTCAAGTCAGGGCACAACCTTTAATTCTGGAAGAGATAATGAGAGGTCCATATCCTGTGAACACAGAGAGGATGCTTCCCCACAGTGCATGGGCTGGGCAGCAGAGGGCTTCTGAAAGGTAGAGCTCAAGAATGCTGCCCAGAAGCATGTGCAGAAGGGTTCAGGGTGGGATTTACTCTGAGGGGTTGGGTCTTCCTATGTTCATTAAAGCATCTGAAAGAAGTGTTAACATTAGGTGACTGTAAAATTCCTATCCTATCAGATCACTTAGGAAATTTGATAAAAGAAACTCAGTCAATGGGGATATTTGTAGTTTCTTTATTTTTGAATTGTGAGGAATTAAACACAGAGATGGTTTAATTACACCATTAGGTATAGCATTTTAGAGACACACTTACCCCAGGAATAAGACCTTCAGGTGGTCAATGTGTCATTCAAAGGTGGATTCCCAAGGAGCTGTATGTCTTGTGGGGGCTGGTGCCTCAGTGGAAGATTCTATAGCTGCACACATTTCAGGGTCTTGGCAGAGGAAACAAATCCTCACACATGGATTAAGATTTGTACCCTCCAAGTTCCTCTGAGCATGGTCCCTGTGTCCTCTGTATTCTTTCAGGTGGAGTCAAGTCTTCAGCTATGAAACACTCTGCTTCATGAATATTCAATTGAGAAGAAGTAGACTAGGTTAAATGTAAGTTTGTATCCTTAGATCATCACCTACAGCCACACCCTCCCCTACAAAGGTCCTGAGGGCATAGCCCCTCTCCATGGACTAGAGCTGGAGAGACCACTTCCTGGTGGCAGTGGTTACAGGTAAGGGACTCTCCAGTCCTGGGTTTAAGGAGGTGACCATGGAAGTAAAGGGAAATTTCCACCCACTCCAGAATCCTCCCTACATGTTCCATGCCCAGATGCAGCTGGTACAGTCTGGGGCTGAGGTGAGGAAAACTGAGGCCTCAGTGAAAATCTTCTGCAAAGCTTCTGGATAAACAGCTAGTGGATGAACTGGAAGCAGCAGGCACCAGGAGAGAGAGTGCAGCATATGAGCTGGATCAAAACAAATACAGGGAAACCAGAATGTGCCCAGGGCTTCTCAGAATGATTTGACTTTCCCATGTATAACTCTGTCAGCACCCTATCTGCAGGTCAATGACCTGAAGTCAGAGCACATGACCATGTATTATTGTAAAAGTGACAGTGTCACAGACCCTAAATGACAAGGCAGCTGGGCTGGGGTGAAGAGGTTAAAAGTCTATGGGCTCCTGACTTCCTCACACATAGTCTGCATCTGAGTGTAGGACTGATGCTGCCATGGGCACATCAGAAACTCAGGGAAGGTTTCTGGAGACCATATTCGTTTTGAGGATGAAGCAGGAAGAACATTCCGAGAAGGACCCCTGTTATTTGCTGTGACTGTACAGGAGGCACAATGGGAGTTTCCTCATCCTCTGAATGAGGGAAATTCATAGAGATGTCATCTAGGAATTCATGATCAGGATCAGCTGTGTGAATTTTGACTTCAGTTTCCTATCAAGTTCTACAACATTCCCCTATTTCAGAGCAATGAAATTGTGGTTGGGGAAAAGTAAGTACATGAAAGTCAAGAGTAATTTTCTATGTTCTTATCTCTGGCCAGTCATCACACAGATGACATTGTGGTAGCAAATTCAAGGGGTGACAGGTCTTCCAGGTTCCAGCACAGTCAACAAAAACACAACATTCTTTCAGTCCTCTCTCAGGTAAGATCCTAAGGAGTCTCCTCCCCTGACACCTCAGACCTTAAAATGTCCCTGTCCAGAGATCAATACCAATGGCATCATACAGCAGACAACAGCTTGTGGACACCCTTGACAATGAAAGACCCACATATATCATGTACTATGTACCCATGACAACATACATGGTGTAGCATCTACATGCATTTACTCTTGTACATCTGGAGGACAAAGTAAGCATGTCAGCTCAGATGAACTTTTTTCACCATCCATGATAATTTACCTCCATGCACAGAGTTCCTGTTCCCTTTTCACACATGACTATAATCAGTACATCAATTTCAAGTTTTGTAGATGCCCATTATGCACAGCCATGGTGACAGACTTTCACAGGTCCGATGCAGACATAAATTGAGACTTTGAGAAAAAGGAGATTGTTCCTCTAAAAGTAATTACCAAAGAATCAGGGGGTCCAGCATAGTACATATTCTACTTCCTAATTACAACTATATCACACTTCCATGTAAATACAAATTCTGATGGTGAGCATCAGGCTGAATTGCCAATGATGAACAGTCTAATAATGAAATGTTACTTGAATAATATATTCATCCTATAATCATTAGTTAAAGAATAATAATGGTATACATATCAATTATAATTTTATTTACACCTGGTATTTTCTATTAGTGGTTCACATAAAGGTTTGCCATAATTAAATTTGTAAACTTTCACCATACTTACTCCACAATCTCTACCTGCATCTTTAACACAGCAGACCTAGTTATTCCTGAGTTTCTCCTGTATCCACAATGTTTGAACCTCTTTTTACTATAGGGCGTAGAGGATAAAAAAATGAGGCAGAGAAGCTGCTGCATATTCAGCACCAAACTACACAAAAGGAACATGACCCTGGAGAACTGTCTGCTTCTCTATATAGCTTTTTCTTCTGTCTCTCAATGATCCACACAGATGTTCCACATCTTCTAACACTGGGTCCACATGTTCTATGGTTACTCACTGTTCTTAGTTCATATTCTGATGGCTTTGTAGGAAAAATATTATCAGATCCAACTTCCCATTTTCTAAACACAAACCTCTTGAATTTTAATTTTTTCTCTGGTCATAAAAATAAAAAATAAATGTTGATGTGTTTGTATCCAGTGACTTTTAAAGGCATTTCGCATTTTGAATACCTCTCTTTTATAAAAATTTACTCTCCTAGATAATATACCCATGTTCTGGGGCAGTTATGTCACTGTGGAGGGTATAAGGTCAAAAGTGGAGACTAATTCTTAACAGACATGCACCCTTAAATAAGTAACTCATTAGGACCATGTTCTTCATTTTACTGTATAAACTCAGTGATCAATATAAAGTAGTAGGTTATTAAAACAGGATCCCTCTACAGAAGAAGGGCCACCCCACTCTGATGTTGAAGCTCAGGGACTGGAGTCCTGCCCAGGATTCTTAGGTGTTTACAATCCTTGGTCAGAATAGAACACAAACTAGTTTGAGCTTGGCTGTGTTTTTCTTGTTGCTATTATCAGATGTATTTTATTTTATTTTAAAATAATTATATTTTATTTATTATTTTTATTTTATCGTTGTTGTATTACACCCATCCCCTTTTTTCTCCCCTCTGTCCCCTTCCCCACCCACCCATTCCCCCCAAAGTCAATCCCACCTGTTGTCCATGTCCATTGTTCCTTTTTACTAGGTTCTTGTCTAAGCTGCTCCCCTTCCTTGCCTCTGTCTTCCTCCTCTGCCCCAACCCCTTTCCTCCTGACCACTAAAGGCCTATGATCTCACCCATTACAGGACAATAATGAACAAAACTAACAACAAGCAAAACAGAACCAAATATATAAATTCAGATGTATTTTATATAGAACAAGAGTCACTGAGCATATAGGTAGATATGAGTGAGAGAATTAGGGGATGGATGATAGTTTCCTGGCCTGATGCCTTGGTCTCTGAGATGTTCTTGCATGACGTGTGGAATCATCTTCAGTGACTACTGGATGAGCTGGGTCAGCCAGGCTCCAGCGAAGGAGTTGGAGTTGATTGGTGAATTAATCCTGATGAAAGTACTCAGAACTATGGCACCTAAGTGAAGGACAGACTTACCATTTCCATAGATATTGAAAATAGCACAATGTATTTGGAGCCAAGAATACAGCCAGTGTTACTATGTGAGACACACAGTAAGGGGAAGTCTCCAGGAGTCCAGATACAAACCCACATGCAGGTGAGCCTGCACCACAAGGGGGAGCTCTAGGTCCTTCTGCAGAAGGACAATCTCAGGAGCAGGTGCTGCTGTAGGTTTATTCTGGTTTCCTGTCTGGTGCCATCTGCCTGTGAAAGATTTTCTCAGAGAACCACACTGGATTCTGGATTCTGCCCTCACTTCTGATGTCACTGAGTTAGAAAAATGTGTTTTAAAGAAATCCACCATTCTCTCATGATCAAAAGGTTGAGCCTCTTTCAGACTGTCTTATGCTCAATTCTAATAAATCACAGGTCTTCTTACCCCCACGTGCTGATTATACAGAGGCACAGTTAGACCAAACTGTGCAGCCCAGCCACATACAACTCAGTGCCCAAACCAGCAGATAACAGGACACTTGCATGCTGGACAGCTTGCACCAAAGTTGTTGAACTATCTGCAAGATACCAAAACCTGCCATGGTGACAGTGATAGACATGGCATCATGCTCACAGCACTAAGAATATGTGGCACCTCAGAGGCAGAGAGGCACATGACAGATTGGTGTGGATGTTGAAGCTCATTATACACACACACACACATGCACACATGCACACACACACACACATACTCACACACACCAAGGAGATAGGTGATTTTTATGACATAGTTGAAATCTTTAATAGAACAGAAAAGGAGACAGGTGAAAAGCAACCACACATTGATGTTTCATTCCCTCTCTGTCTCTCTCTCTTCCCTTCTTTCTGAAAAATAATAAAATATTTTTTAAAAAGAACAGAAAAGTCCTTCAGCAGGTCAGATGTACTTTGATAAAGTCAGAAAAGACAAATGATTCAAGGCTTATATGTCCAGGTGGTGGGGGAGGGACAATTCTTCTCAAAGGGGCTGGTGTAGTTTCAATCTTTCTATGACTTTTAAGAAGAGACCAAGCTTTCTTATTAGATGAGGGAAAGGAGGGATGGTGCCTTCACTTGCCATCAGCAAAACAGAAAATAAATTAGAATCTGATTATCTGCACCACCTAACAAACTGTCAAAATGAGCAGCAGAAAGATAGTCATTATGTGGAAACAACAAACACTTCTATAGAAAATGAGAATAACAATTATAAGTAAACAAACGATGATGGGGATGGTGGTGGTAGCAGAGGTAGTGATGATGATAGAATGGTTATGGGTCTTGTTCAAAGTTATAGATGGAACCTGTTTCCTATCCAAAATAACCATTTTTAAGGCCTTGGGTCAACTTTCAGGTGGGGCCTTTGTGATTTCAATCTTTCAATGTCCCCTAAAAAGGAGAAACCAGCATTACTTTCACATTAAGGACTATGGTGTGCAGGCAACCACTATGAATAGAGAAAATGAGAAGAATTATTGTGCGTAAAGAAATGATGATGACGATAATGGAAGGGGACCAATGTCCTGAGCAATGACCCTATGACTCCTCATGCAGAGCTTTCATCACCATGGATCTCCTAGTGAAGTGATATCCTCTTCCCTGTAAGTGCTGAGAGATTTGTTAAATGGAGCCCCATTGAACTGTGTGGCTGATGTTGATTCATGTTGTAACAGGATGAGTAATGACCTCAAAAGTGTCCAACTCCTAATCCCCAGGACCTGTGACATTGTTACCAAATATGTAAGAGACACTGAATATATGAGTGAAGGTGACAAGAAATCTCCTTTCATCCAGTTTGTAATGGCAGGCTTTTTGTTTCTCTTGATCTCTAACTGCAAAATCTTAAACGTTTCTATTTTAGCAAACTCCTGTTTGTAATTATTGATGTATTTTCTTAGAGGAGATAAGCTGTCGCTATTATGCTCTGTACTCCCTTCTGAGCCCCAAATAGAAGAGTCTTGAACCCATATGAATAGTAACACACTGCTCATGAAAATCAAGCATATTTGTGTCATGAGATTCAAAATATGTCCTGGAGTCTCCCCTGACAAACCTCCAAAGACATGTCCCAATTTATGTGTGAATTTCCGGCAGCAATGCAATGCTAGTTTCAGAGACTGTTCCTGTATCACTACTGTAACATGGAAAATGAAGGTTTACTAATTTATGAGGAGTTTTTTATACAAGTCCAATAAAACTTGTATTAGAATGTTGATGAATTAGATTTTGTTAGAATTATTCAGTTGTGTCCACAAAATGATATATTCAACCAATGATATGGCCAATGTCAACATGAAGTATATATTTCCAAATTTTGAATCTGGAAAGAAAATTTATTTATTATACATTAGGGACATTCTATGTTGTTTGGGGAACCCAGCAACCCCTGACCACAGTGACCATCCCCAGAAACAAGTCGCAGGGAGGCCAGAAGTGATGGTTTCCTATAAGGAAGGAAGTTTCCTTTACTATGAGCATACATTTACTAGAAATTCTCCCCATTTCCCTCCCTCTGAATCCCAGGACTCCTGATAAAGCTAGACTAAGAAAACAGGTATGTTAATATGAAGTTTTGTCACATGACATTTTCTTGTACAAGCAGGGATATACCTGCTGGTGTTTGCAATATGCTTACAACGGTCAGTATGTCAGTTCTATTTATCCCTTGGATAGTACATCTTACTCTATTCCCAATTCATGGTAAGTCAGAGTAGTATAAAGTTTTCATTTCCTGTTACACTGGCACCTTGACTGAGGACTTCCAACCTCTAGGTTGGTGGGACATAAATGTTTGTTTATCAGCTTCCCAGTTCCTAGCACAGTTATAGCAGCTTGAACAGCCTTGGACAAGGGAGGCTATTTCTCTGTCTTTTCCATATGCTAGACCTGCATTCCCTGTCCCATGGCCTCTTCCTCCTTCTCCACATCCTGCAACAGGTCACTTGACACCTCTGGTACTTCCTTCTTCTTATGAAGTATAATCAACTTCTGCCACTCTCTATAATGCACCTATTATACTAAGACCCACCCAGATTTTCTGGACCATATTTGGATCCTAAAATATAAAAATTAATTGCACATAACAATGTCCCTTTGCCATATGGAATTCATGCATAGTTCAGACAACTGAAACCAAACTCAGAGCATTGGTATATGATTCTCATTTCTTTCCCCAATGTCTCTATTCTTATCTTCTTTTCAGTTTTCCATCACCATCTATTGAAAGAGAACCTCTGTAAATGACTTTTTTTGGTTGTTTAAATAGTTTCTCCATCAGCTCCATGCACCTCAAGCTCCTCCATGTCTCTGAGTCCCAGTGATAGAAAAGCATCTTTTCAATACTTACTCTGCTTTGTCTCCTTGATGGTTGGGAAGTCAGAGACTCTCAAAGCCAAGAGAACTAACATCACCAAGTACACTGGGTCATGTCTTCTAAGGTCTGAGTAAGGGTCTTTCTCTCTGGGGTGCATCTGTCTCCAGGCCTTGAGTGTCAATAACACTAGATGCAGACACCTGTTTACATTGTTGTTCATAAACGGGGCCTTACACACCCACAGGGCATGTTCACTTTGCCATAGATCAGGTTCAGGGGAGCAGTTGGGGATAGTGAGTAGTACACAGACTATGTACACTCTTAAACATGCACCAGGCCAAGTTGGGATTCTGTTTTAGTTATTGAAATGCTATCATGACCTCCATATTCAGGACACCCACATCTGCACTGAAGCATGACCCTCTCTGCAGGTCTGCAACCTCAGAGCTCCCTATATAGCGGGAGGGTATGCAAATAGGTCCCCTGTGCTCATTAAAAGCAGTCAAACACTAACCTTGCAACTCTGGGACAGGAGAGCAGCCCAGGATTCCCAGGTGTTCCCAGTGTCTGGTCAGGACAGAATACAGACCATTCACCATGGGGTTTGGGATCATCTGGTTTTTCCTTGTTGCTATTTTAGGAGGTAATTTATAGAGAATGGCAGACTTTGTGTATGTGAGTGCATATGACTTAGAAGAACAATGGGTGGGCTACAGCTTTCTGACCTGGACATCTTTATGTTTACAGGTGTCCAGTGTGATGTGCAGCTGGTGGAGTCTGGGGGAAATTTGGTGCAGCCTGGGGGGTCTCTGAGACTCTCCTGTGTGGCTTCTGGATTCACCATCAGTAGCTACTATATGAACTTTGTCCGCCAGGCTGCAGGTAAGGGGCTGGAGTGGGTCTCACACATTAGTAGTGGTGGTGGTAGTACATACTACGCCAGCTCCGTGAAGGGCCATTTCACCATCTCCAAACACAAAGCCAAGAACACGCTGTACCTGCAAATGAACAGCCTGAGAGCTGAGGACACTGCCATGTATTACTGTGCCACAGACACAGTGAGAGGAAGTCAGCCTGAACCCAGACAAAAATGTCCCTGCAGGAGGGGCTACAAACACCAGGGGGCGATTAAGGTCCCTGAACACCAGGATCATTCCAAAAGCAGGTACAGTGGGTGGTGTTGGCTAGTTTCCTTTTCCTGTCACAATTTCTCTCATGGAACCTCTCTGCACTCACTCTGGAGTCCCTGAGCTAGAAAAGTGTGTTGTCAAGAAAGATAAAATTCTCACATGGACAAAAACAAGAGACCCAGACACTGTGGTGTCCACTTCCAATGAACCATAAAGCCTTCTGTGCCACATCAGCTGAATCCAATAGAGACTATGCTGGACCCAACAGTGAGTTCCAGCCCCACACAGGCTAGGGCCTAAGCTGACCACCAACAGGACACATACATGCTGGCTGTCAGGCACTCAGGCAACCCATCATGAGAGGAGTAAGAACCTTAATGGTAACAGTCATTGACGCAGCATCATGCTCACAGCACCAGTGTCAGCGCTACCACACAGAGACTGAGTGACCCAGGACAGCCCAGTGTGTATGCCCAGGATCATGACAAACACACACCTACCAATGGGAGATTGAGCATTTATCGCTCACAGAGTTGAAATCTGTGGAAAAATCAGGAAAGACCCTTTAACCAGGCACATTATTATAGTAAATCATAGTTAGAAGTCCCCAGTTACTAACTGAGGTATGGACCAAGGCTTAATAATATGAAGTTGAGATTGTCCATGGGATTCTCTTGTAAGCCTGCAGGATCTTCAGAATGTTCCCAATAAAAATAAAACTTAAGAGCACATTACTGGACTTCAGCTATGTCTAATGTCTGACACACTCTGTCCCACACCATAAAATTAGACTCCAAAGGGGAGCAGTTTAGACAAGAACCTAGTATAAAGGAATCATGGACATGGACAACAGGTGGGATTGACTTTAGGGGGAATGGGTGGGTGGGGAGGGGGACAGAGGGGAGCAAAACGGGGATGGATGTACTACAACAACAATATATTTTTTTAATTAGCCTCCAAGGATTTGGTTAATTCCCTTCGTTTGCATTTTCAGTTTCTATTTTATGTTTTCTTCCATAATAGTGTCTAGCCTACAGCAGAGTGGTCAGGCATGTATACAATTGTGATGTGATGACCTCATATTTCTAGGATCCACCTGGTGCCACACACACTATTACAACATTATTGACTTCATTCCCTTGCTGGGTTTTACATTTTTTGTTTACTCAGTTACTGCCAACTTTTACCTCTTAATCTCTTCACTTTTTTTCAACCAGGCTTCCAACTACCCTCTCACCTTTAAAAAGTTGGTGTGTTCTATGGATTTCTCAATCTGTTTCTTTTCTGCTTGTTTAATTTTTTCTTATATTTCACATCTGCTTCATATCATATGGTTCTTGTGTTACTCTGTGTGATTTATTTCATTCAACATAGTACCATCCAGGTCCATACACATTGTTACAGATGGTAAAATATCATTTATTTTATTTTATTCTATTATTTTTAGATAGAGGGGAAGGGAGAGAGGCAGAGAGGGAGAGAAACATCAATGTATGGCTGTCTTTCAACTGCCTTCAGCTATGGATCTGGCTGGAGATCTGGCTTGCAACCTGATTACATGCCATGGCTGGGAATCAAACCAGAAAACTTAGGGGTCACAGGCTGGTGCCTTATTCACTGTGCCACCCACCAGGGCAAAGTGTCTGTGTTTTATAGGTGAGTAAAAATGATGGGTTAATTTCAAATGATGGATTATATTAATGACTAGATTATACGAGCTTATTGCTAAGGAAAGAGATATGAGACAACTTGAACTTGCTTCACAAGGAGAAAAACCACAACATAAAGAACAAAAATTCTGGAGATGTTAGTTCCAGCTTTGCCTCATTTCACTATGACATTTCTTGGGGGATCTCTTCCCAGTTCTGCATTGATTGCAGTTCATTGCAGTTCATTGATCCATGCAGGGCATATGAGGACCATCTTAGGTGAATTTGGTGACAGCATTCCTGAGGGTCATGTACAGACATGAAAATGAATGATAGAGGGAGGAAAGGAGCTTCTGAAAGTTAGTTTTATTTAAACAAGTGTGAAACTGCCTCTAGCATTTCTGATTAGAACTATGTCACACCGATGCTGATGGTAAAAATACAATTGAACTGCCATGACTGACCAGTTTTATACAAAGTTAGATCAACCTATCCCAGGAAAAGGAACTATGTTTGTATGATATATGCACTCTGTAATCAATGGATGACAGCTGCCTAGTCTTTGTGATCCAATTTCCTCATTCGAAGGTGGGAAGCAGCACTGTGTGCATACTGACTATTCCCTCATTATCAGCAGAACCCTTAGGGATGGATGGCTCCACACAGAAAAGCAAACATCTCCAGGCTCATGTGAATGCACAGTGTTCATGATCAGGTCTGATGATGTCCTGGCATTAGGTGTCTCCTCCCAATGTCTCCATATTTGGTTCTCCCACAGGTGCAAGACTCCAGAACAGCCAATCTTCTACTAGTTCCCCATCTCCTGCAATTGCCTTTCATCACACCCAGGCCCCAAGCACCTCCCCATGCTGCTGAAAATGAAATAAGAAATACAAAGTATAATCTCAACCATGTTGTGGTGTATGGCAATATTTTCTCTTTTAAGGTTATTATCCAGTCATGAGTACACAGCACATGTTTATCCAATCATTCATTGATGGGCATTAGGTTTTTTTTTTTTTTTTTTTTAATTAAATTGACTACAGTGAATAACACTGCAATAAAGAAAACAGTGCAAATACTTCTTCCAAGTTATGGTTTTATTATTTGAATGAACACCTGTGATTTTCATGTCTAGACAACATAGAATTCCAAATTTTTTTTTTTTTTTGGAGGGTGAACCCATGATAGTATTTTACTTGCAAGAGGTTTTAATCAGGAAATATTGTAAATGAGGAAAAGAAACCTTTGTATAGGCCTGGGCTCAACTCCAAAAACTAAAATGAAAGTGAAGATTTGCAACCAAAAGAAGGCTGAGGGGCAAATGGATGGAAATTACTAAAAGGATACTTCAAGGGAATAGAGATTCTTGCTGAAGCAACTTGACAAGTTTCTTGCTAAAATCAGACCTGGGTGATCAGATGGCATGATGGGGGATTGGATTCTCTCTAATCAAAATTCTTAATGAAAGTGGGCAATGCAACAAGATGCAACAAAGATGGACACTGAAGCCCAAGGTCAAATTGGTGAGAAGAAGGTTAGAGGAGCCTCAATAAGGTTTGGTCAAGCAGATAGTCATTTTCTAAACCACCTGAGTTAGTATCTTTAGGGACTCTGAAAATATCTAACTGGGAGTTTATGGGCACAATGAGATATTCATTAAGTACTGACTGTTTTGTTCCCTTTTCCTTTGATGTTTTAATACTTCATGTGTTTACTTCAAATTAAATGGATTCTGATTATAACTCATTACTGACAGGCAAACTGGGAAAGAAGTCCCTATTAGCGGTGTCAATGAATATGGAAAGTAATTTGTTATTGTAAGTTTATATGTTTTAAATATAGCCAAGTTAAAAACATTGATTTTGGCTATGTAATTGTAAAAGAAGCATTACATGTAAAATATTGTGTATGAGAAATTTACTATAAAATGGCAAAAGTACAGAAACATAAAACAGAAATAATAATTTCATTCTTATTACCTTCCCATCCAAAGTGGGTGAGGTCCCCTTTCCCCACATGCTCACCAGCAATTGATCTGTTTCACTTCCATTCTGTATCTTTTTACAATAGTCATCCTGCCAGTGGGAGGTCATTTCCTACTGGGCCTTTTGTTCTGAGCTCCTGATGACTAGGGCTTTTCTATAAGCCTGTTGAAAGTGCTGTTCTTCTCTAAGTCAGTGTTGCCATTTTCTTCATTTGCTTCTTTCTTTTAGTTTCCTTCACTCACTTGCACTTACATTTATGGTCCTGGAAGCTGCCTACCTCTCCCTATTAGCATCTAACAATTAATTTACCTGTTTTACTTTAAGTATATTTTATTGCTGATGTAGTTAATTTTCTCTTAATTTTTCCCCTTTGCCCCATTGCCTGTTACCCCGTTTCCCCTCCAGCTATCCCTCCCCACACCTTCACTTCATTCCAAGAGTCATGCATATAAGTTCTTAGGCTTCTCCATTTACTTTACTATTCTTAATGTTCTCTTATCTATTTTGTACCTACCATTTATGCTTCTTGATGCCTGAATCATTTCCCCTATTCTCTCCTTTCCACTTCCCATCTGATAATCCTACATATGATCTCCATACCTATGTTTATTTTCCTTAGTCTGGTTTTTTAGATCCATTCATTACTAGTTGTCACTTTGTTGTCATTCTACTGTTCATAGTTTTTATATTTTTCTTAAGTGTGTCCCTTTAATATTTTATATAAGAATGGCTTGGTGATGATGAATCCCTTTAGCTTTATTTTATCTGGGACATACTTTATCTGCATTTCCAGTCAAAATGAGAGCCTTGCTGGATAAAGGAACCTTGATAGTAGATCTATCTTTTCATCACTTTATATACTTCCTTCCAGTCCCTTCTTGCCTGCAAGGTTTCTTTTGATAAATCGACTGCCAGTCTCATGGGAACTTCTCTGTAGGTAATTTTCTTATCTTTTCTTGCTGCTTTTAAGATTCTCTCTTTATTTTTATCCTTTAGCATTTTAATTATGATGTGTCTTGGTGTGGTCTTCTTTGGGTTTAGCTTGTTAGGAACTCTGTGCTTTCTGGATTTGTATGTTTATTTTCTTCACCAAATAAAGGAAGTTTACCTTCATTATTATTTTTTTTAATTTTATTGGTGTTGTATTACTTCCATCCCCTTTTTGCTCCCCTCTGTCCCCCTCCCCACCCACCCATTCCCCCCAAAGTCAATCCCACCTACCTTCATTATTTTTTCAACTAAGTTTTCAATTTTTTGTTCTTCCTCTACTTCTTTTGACACACGTATGATTCAGATTCATGTTTTCCCAGAGCTTCTTAAGCCTGTCTTTCTTTTTTTTTATTTTTTATTTTTATTTTTTCATTTTATATTAGTTGACTATTTATTCCTTATATTCCAAATTGTTGATTTGAAATCTGGCTTCCTTCCCTACGCTATTAGTGTGGATTTGTCTTCATTTCATTTAATATAGCCTTAACTTTCTCCCTTATGCATTTGTGTATTCAATCACTGATGTAAACATTGTTATCAACACTGTTTTGACCTTTGCATCGGTTAGGTTAGCAAAGTCAATTAGTTCTCTATCATTAGCCTTAAGTTGCTCCCTCTTTTTTGCCATGCTTCTTTGTCTCCTCAACTTGAAAGCCTCCTGTGTTTGCCTCTGTGTATTAGGTAACTATCATACCTGTTCCATTAATTGGTGTTGAACAACTAGTTTCACAGCCTTGTGACACTACATGGAGAATGGGTCAGAAAGGGAACAAAGACACTTGAACAGCACTGGCCCCTTTTCTAGTTACTTAACTCACTACCTATATGTGATTGCCCCCCTCCTCTAGATAGTTCCCTGATGATGGTTCCTACAGTGGGTGGGTTTGTGGAAGTTCTAGGGCTGTGAGGGACCTCTAAACAAACAGATTCTCCTGAGCACTGGCAATTTCTTCTGCTGCTCCAACCCTCTCTGGTTTATAGAGACAGAAGCAATGCAGGTTTATTTTCCCAATGCTGGGACTGTGAGCTTCTGATCTGGTCTTGGACTAGCATCTATTCACATGTGTCCCTCCTGGGTTTTATAGTGTGTGACTACTTGTTTGGCCAAACTTCTGCAACCACTGCCTGGCTGCCACTACCACACAATGTCCTCTCTGCTTGGCTCAGTGTCTTCATCACTCCCGCCTGACTGGAGCATTACTGTTTTGTTTTTTTTTTCTGCTATTTAAAAAATAATAATATTATTGTTGTTGTATTACATCCATCCCCCTTTTGCTCCCCCTCTGTCCCCCTCTCCACCCACCCATTTCCCCCAAAGTCAATCCCCCCTGTAGTCCATGTCCATGATTCCTTTATACTAGGTTCTTGTCTAAACTGCTCCCCTTTCTTGCCTCTGCCTCCCTCCTCCCCCCAAAACCCTTCCCCCTAACCACTGAAGGTCTATTCATTGTATTCATATATTTGGTTCTGTTTTGCTTGTTGTTAGTTTTGTTCATTATTGTACTGTAATGGGTGAGATCATATGGTATTTGTCCTTCACTGACTGGCTTATTTCACTAAGCATAATACTCTCCAGTTCCATCCATGTTGTTGCAAAGGGTAGCAGTTCCTTCTTTCTTTCTGCTGTATAGTATTCCATTGTGTAAACATACTAAAGTTTTTTGATCCAATCTTCCACTGATGGGCACTTGGACTGTTTCCAGCACTTGGCTATTGTAAATAGTGCTACTATGAACATAGGTGTACATAAGTTCTTATGAATTGGTGTTTCAGGATTCTTTGGGTATAGTCCAAGTAGTGAAATCACTGGGTAAAAAGGCAGTTTTATTTTTAGTTTTTTGAGGAAATCCCATACAGTTTTCCACAGTGGCTGCACCAGCTTGCATTCCCACCAACGGTGTACAAGTGTTCCCTTTGTCCCACATCCTCACCAACACTTGTTGTTTGTTGATTTGTTGATGATTGCCATTCTGACAGGTGTGAGGTGGTATCTAATAAACTCAAGATGGATAAAGGATTTAAACATAAGCAGTGCCACCTTAAAGTTCCTGTACAAAAATATAGGCAGTACAATTTTAGATATCCTATGCAGAAATATGTTTAGTGATACTTCACCAAGGGCAAAGGAAATAAAATAACAAATCAATAAATGGGACTATGTCAAATGGAAAAGTTTCTGTTTAGCTAAAGAAAATATCAGCAAAATTCAAAGGGTACCAACTGTATGGGAAAACATAATTGCCAATGATACCTCAGACAAGGATTTGATCTCCAAAATATATAAAGAACTCATGTGACTCAACACCAGGGAGACAAACTGAGGAAGGTATACAAAGGGCCCAGAGGTACATGAAAGAATGCTCAACATCACTAGTCATCAGAGAGGTGCATTACTTCTTTATACCTAGTTTTTTGGACTTTCATGATGTTTGATTTTCTGGTAGTTCTGGTTGCATTTTACTTTTAGGTCATTGTAATTCTTTTAATGGTTGTGCAAAGACATAAAATATGTCTCCCTATGCCTCCATCTTTCCAGAAGATGGTCATTGTTTCAGTTATAATGACATATATTCTAGGCCCTAGTGTTGGTGACACCTGTGACATGGGTAAGTTTGGCAAACTGCTGACCACAGGACACCTCTAACTACTTACACACATTTTTTTCAGAGCCAATCTGATGGTTCAGATGGTTGCAGGATACATTGTTAGGCAAGCCCATGAATGGCCTTAGCAGATGACTGTTCATAAACAGGCCAGAGGGCTGGCCATTACCCGGTTTTCCCTGTGGCCACAGCCCAGATATGGAGTCAATGTCTGTGAGTCCAGCATCATAGAATAAACCTACAGGAAGATTGAGAGATGAATACACATCTGGAACTACTTTTATTGGAATATTGATAAATAGGAAATGTCATGAGGTAAGAGTTGCATTTAACAAGTTAAAGAATGTCAAGGAAAGTGTGTTTCCAATGAGTACAATTCTTAATACACATTTGAAAGGAGGATTTATGTTTTGATAAATTAACTCAGACTCTAACATCTTCAGGCAAGTTGCTGATTCTATTAAGGATCTGCCATAAAAAGGTTAATCTCAAGTGAACCAGAGCTGTTTCCATCTTTGCCATGAGTCTCATTCTGTGCAGCCTCCTCAGAGTTTCTGTCCTCAGTGACTCCTTTAAACTCCTGCAATAATGTCTTCTGTTAGCTTTTACAGAAAACTATGATCTGTATCTTTAACATATACTTTTCAGTTCCTTCAATTTAACTATATTTAATGTTATACATTCTAAGAATATAAGCTATTGGTTTGGCTTTAAAAGTTCATTCATTATTTAAGTAAAAATAAAGCACATTTTCATTTTCACCAATAACTTTACTGAACAATTAATTAATTGTTTTATTCCAACACTTTCCACCATCTTTCAGTATAATTAATAGTTCCATTTTCCCAAAACATTTTATTCTCTTATGCTAAGAACTGTTCCAGCTGTCTTTTGCAGTCTTCTATGTAACTGAAATATTTTTTCTATTAATAGACTTTTGTGGAGACTAAAATGAATGGAAATATAAAAATGCAAGGTTTGGCAAACTGGCCAATGAATGAGAGCTTTCCAGCTAAGCTTTAATTTTTGCCTGCTTATCAAAGAAACAGGCATTGTTTCATTATTCTGATGGAAGACCGCATGTTTTCTGTTGACTAATTTGGTTCATTTTTTATCAAGTGCCACTTTCAGTTGGTCTAATGTGGATCAGTACTTGTTGCAAGTAATGTGTTTTCCAGAAGGAGCTCATAATACTGGATTCCTTTCAATCTGACCATATATACAACATCACCATCTTTACATGAAGACTGGGCTTTAGTGTGGTTGGTGGTGGCTCAATTCATTTGCCCCACAGTCTCATCCATTATGCAATATTGTAAAGTATCCATTTGTCATTATTTATCACAGTTTGTTTTTTTAATAACATTTTTAGTACATTTAAGTAGATAATCATATGTGGAAATATGGTCTAGTTTTTTCTCACTTATGTGGAACCCCACAACAAAGTAATTAAAATAACCAAGAAGATGCAAATAATTTTTGCCCTTAATTTGGATATTTTGAGTATGTCAGCTATCTCCCATATATTATAAAATTTATTTTTTCTCAATGAAAGCCTGTTTGATCACTATCAACTTCCATTGGTCTACCCAACTGTGGAAAATCATCCAGTGAGAGATCTTTAAGATGAAATTTCAGAAACCACATAGTGTAGACATCATCCCCTCAGGATGCTCTCCATGTCCCAATGAAGTGCACAATGCAGTGAACCAAGACATGGTATTAAGCAGAGAGATTCCCCAAAGACAGTGTGAAGATAATTTACATAATGTTTATTTTATCTCTATAGTCATAACCTTAAACGGCTAAGAGGTTCTGGTTCCCAGAAAGAGATTTTTTCAAAAATGGCACACTTAGGGATCAATTATATTCAATCTGTGATCACTGCCTTATCCATGACAAGGCACACAGTTCTGGACCAGCTGTAGAAGAAAAAACTTCTGTGCAGGTGGTGGCTTTTCCCTCTATTCCTCTTTGTGGACAAGCTTGAATCTTCCAGCAGAGAAAGAGAGGAGTTTGTCTGGCCAGTGCAGAGCCCATTCCTTTCTTTAATCACTTTCAACTTGGAGAAGAAAATTTGCGTTATTCAAATGCTCAATGGAGGCCTAGTGATCAAGACCTATAGCCCTCACAAGTGCTATCACACAGTAACCTACTCATCACAGTTTAGGACACACTTAGGGGACTCAGATTATGTATGGGAGGGGGCAATGATGGATTCCAAGTCTGACCATAGGGCCAGCTGTAGCACTGACAGTTACACTTGACCTTCTAACACTCTGTGATGTCCATGTACATTAGGGCCTGAGTTTTCCTAAGACCTTGATAAGAGTGGGAATAGAAAATAGACTGATTGAAGCCATGCTCTTGGTCCTGGAAACAACACAGACAACAGCAGTCATTGCCTGATGACTTCAGGTGAACCTGGATCACCTTAGCTAATTGTGGCCCTTGTAACAGACCATTCACAAACTTCTCCATTGTTGTGAGGACTCTGAGTCCACAAGTGTATAAAGCTGT
>PVIW01011711.1:0-36020 GCA_004026585.1 Noctilio leporinus | reverse complement strand
TTCTTCCCATCCACAAACATGGTATATGCTTCCATTTATTTGTGTCTTCCTTGATTTCTTTCTTCATTGTTCTGTAGTTTTCTGAGTACAGGTCTTTGACCTCCTTAGTTAAGTTGATTCCTAGGTACTTTATTTTTCTTGTTGCTATGGTAAATGGGATTTGTTTTTTTTGCTTCTATTTCTGTTGTTTCATTATTGGTATACAAAAATGCTTTTGATTTCTGGATATTGACTTTATACCCAGCAATTTTGCTAAATTTACTTATTAGGTCGAGTAAGATTTTGGTGGAGCCAATCGGATTTTGTATGTACACTATCATATCATCTGCAAATAATGACAATTTGACTTCCTCCTTTCCAATTTGGATCCCTTTGATTCCTTTCTCTTCTCTGATGGCTATAGCTAGAACTTCCAAAACAATGTTGAATAGAAGTGGAGAAAGTGGACAGCCTTGTCTCATTCCTGATCTTAGGCGGGAAGCTTTCAGTTTTTGTCCATTAAGTATGATGTTGGCTTCAGGTTTCTCATAGATGGCCTTTATGATGTTGAGATATGCTCCCTCTATTCCCATTTTGCTGAGGGTTTTTATCATAAATGGTTGCTGTACTTTATCAAATGCTTTTTCGGCATCTATTGATATGATCATATGGTTTTTATCTTTCAATTTGTTGATGTGGTTTATTACATTGATTGATTTACGAATGTTGTACCATCCTTGTATCCCTGGGATGAAGCCCACTTGATCATGGTGTATGATCTTTGTAATATACTGCTGAACTCATTGGCCAAAATTTGGTTGAGAATTTTAGCATCTACATTCATTAGAGATATTGACCTGTAACTTTCTTTCTTAGTTGTGTTTTGCCCTGGTTTGGGGATTAGAATATTATTGGCCTCATAGAACGAGTTTGGGAGTCTTCCTTCTTCCTGAATTTTTTGGTATAGTTTGAGGAGGATAGGAGTTAGTTCTTCTTTAAATGTTTGGTAAAATTCACCTGTGTAGCCATCTGGACCAGGGCTTTTGTGCTTTGGGAGATTTTGGATTACTTCTTTAATTACACTAGTTGTTATTGGCCTATTCAGGTTTTCTGTTTCTTCTGGATTCAGTTTTGGTAGACTATACTTTTCCAGAAATGTGTCCATTTCATCCAGGTTGTCATATTTTTTGTCATAGAGTTGTTTGTAGTAATTTCATACAATCTTTTGTATTTCTGAGGTATCAGTTGTGATTTCTCCTCTTTCAGTTCTGATTCTGTTTATTTGGGCCCTCTCTCTCTTTTTCTTGATGAGTCTGGATAACGGCTTTTCAATTTTGATTATTTTTTCAAAGAACCAGCTCCTGGTCCTGTCAATTCTTCGAATTGTAGTTTGAATCTCTGAGTTATTTAGTTCTGCTCTGATCTTGATGATTTCCTTCCTTCTACTTGCTCTGGGCTCTGTTTGTTTTTGCTGCTCTAGTTCTTGCAGCTTTGTGGTTAGGTCGTTTTTATAAACTTCTTGTAACCTTTTTTGGAAGGCCTGTATTGCTATAAATTTCCCTCTGAGAACTGCCTTTGCTGTATCCCTTAGGTTTTGGGCTGTTGTGTGTTCATTGTCATTTGTTTCCAGGAACTTTTTGATTTCATCTTTGGTCTCATTGTTGACCCCTTCATTGCTTAAAAGCATGTTATTCAGTCTCCATGAATTAGAGAATTTTTGGGTTTTTCCCTTGAATTTGGTTTCTAGGTTCAAGCCAATGTGATCTGAGAAGATACTCTATATGATTTCAATGTTCCTGTATTTGTGGAGGCTTGTCTTGTGACATACCATGTGGTCTATCTTGGAGAATGATCCATGTGCATTTGAAAAGAATGTGTATTTTGCTTCTTTGGGGTAAAAGACTCTGTATACATCAGTTAGGTCCATTTCCTCTAGAGTGTTGATCAATGCCAAAACATCTCGTGGGATTTTTTGTTTGGAAGATCTGTCCATTATTGATAGTGGAGTATTAAAATCCCCTACTATTAGTGTGTTGCTGTCTATGTCTTTCTTAAAGACTTCCAAGATTTTCCTTATATATTTTGGAGCTCCTATGTTGGGTATGTATATGTTTATCAGTTTTATTTCTTCTTGATGGATTGTTCCCTTAAGTATTATGAAATGTCCATCTTTGTCCCTTTTTATGTCCTTCATTGTAAAATCTATTTTATCTGAAATCAGTATTGCGACTCCAGCTTTTTTTTTCATGTCCATTTGCTTGATATATAGTTTTCCATCCCTTCACTTTCAGTCTTTTTTGATCTTTTGTTCTGAGGTGGGTCTCTTGAAGACAGCATATGTGTGGGTCATTGTTGTCTTATCCATTCGGCTACCCTATGTCTTTTGATTGGTGCATTTAATCCATTTACATTTAAGGTTATTATTGATTGATGCTTATTCATTGTCATTTTCTCCATTTGTGTCTGTATTCCTCTTTGGCTTTCTGTGTTTCTTCATTTTATTTGTTTACTTATTTTTATAGCAGACCCTTTAGCATTTCTTGCAATGCTGGTTTGGTAGAGATGTATTCTTTCAGTCTTTTTTTGTTTGGGAAGCTCCTTATTTCTCCTTCTATCTTGAATGAGAACCTTGCTGGGTAGAGTATTCTTGGTTGCAGACCTTTGTTTACCATGACTTGAAATACTTTTTGTCATTCCCTTCTGGCTTGAATTGTTCTGTTGAATAATCATTTGATAGCCTTATTGGAGCCCCTTTGTATGTTATTTATCTTTTCTCTTTGATGCTTTTAGGATTCTCTCTTTGTCTTTGAAATTCGCCATTTTAATAATAATGTGCCTTGGTGTTGGTCTGTTTGGGTTGATCTTCATTGGGACCCTCTGTGCTTCCTGAACTGGATTAATGTTTTCACTCATCATGTTAGGGAAATTTTCTATCATGACTTTTTTGAACAGGTTTTCCATTCCTTGTTTCTCTTCTCCTTCTGGTATCCCTATGATTCGGTTGTTGTTACGTTTCATGTTGTCCTGCAGCTCTCTTAACCCCTCTTCAGTCTTGTTCAGCCTTTTCTTATTCTCTTGTACTGTATTGGAGTATTTGTCTACATTATCCTCCAACTTGCTGATCCGGTCCTCTGCTTCCTCTAGCCTACTGTTGATTCCTTCTACTGTAGTCTTCAATTCAGAAATTGTATTCTTCATTTCCTCCAGGCACTTATTGATAGTTTCCATGTCCTTTTTCATGCTGTTGTAGTTCTCAGTAAGTTCCTTGTAACTTCCCTGGAGTTCTTTGTAGTTCTCCTGGAGTTGTTTACATTTTTCTGTGATGTGGCTGAGCTCACTGAGCTTCTCTATCATCATTCTGTTGAATTCCTTATCTGATATTCCAGGTGCCTCTCTTTCATTTTGTGGTCTTTCTGGGGATTCTTCCTTTCCTTTTGATGATGGACTGATTCTTTTTTTCCCCATTTTGGGTGTGTGTTCTTGCTTACTCTTTATTTATTTATTTATTTTTGTTCTTTCCTTGGGTTAACCTGCTTTGCTTCCTTACCTTATTTGAGCACCCTTCTGTGATAGATTTGTGGAGTTCAATGTTGCCGTCTCCCAGATTTTCTCCACTTGTTGTTCTTGGTGTGTCCTTTATTTGGTCTGTCTGGTTGTATTCTGGGCCTGTGGGCTCTTAGCAGAAACAAAAACAAAAACAAAAAGAAAAAAGAAAAACAAAAACAAAGAAACAAAAAAAAAACAAGAACAAAATACCAAACCAAACCCCCCAAAAAATAAAAATTGCAAACAGAAAAAAGAAATAAACATGATAATAATAATAAGAAGAAAGGGTTTAGATGGCTGTTCACCCTTAATAATCCCTGACTGGTCCAGATGGAGCCTGGACCTGTGGGCTTTTAGCAGAGGAAAGGAAAAAAAAAAAAGAATAAAAGGGAGAAAGTCACAAGAGAAAGAGAAATCAATATTAATAAAGAAAAGGTTTAGGTTTCTGTTCTTCCTTTATGGTCTCTGTTTGGTCTAGGTAGAGCTAGGACCAGTGGGATTTATCAGGGAGAAAAGAAAGGAGAAAGAAAGAAAGAAAGAAAGAAAGAAAGAAAGAAGGATGGGGAGAGAAAGTCACAAGAGAAAGAGAAATCAATATTAATAAAGAAAGGTTTTAGCTATGTGTTCCCCCTTTATGATTTCTGATTGGTCCAGGTAGAGCCAGAACCTGTGGGTGTTACCAGGAAGAAAAGGAAAAGAAAAATAAATAAATAAATAAATAAAGAGGAAGGAAGAAAAGAATAAAGAAAGGGTTTAGAAAGGCTGGGGAAGGGAGGAATACTTAGATTGAGGACTGGGAATGCGTTATAGCCACAGAATGAATAGACTTTAATTCGAGAGTAGGGGAGGGTCTTGGGTATTTAGGTGGATTGAGGTATGGGGGTATTAAGAATATGTGAGAAGTAACTTTTGCAAAGGATATGTTGGGGCTTAATAGTTCATATTGCTCTCAGTATAATTCAGGTGCTTGAGATTGGCAGCAATCGCTTTCCTGAGGCTGCCTCTTTTTCTTGGTCAGGACTTTACAGTCTATAGTCTATATTCTAGCAAGTCTTGGCACATGGCAGGGCCTCTGATTGTCACAGTAGAGCTGATTCTGAGTGTCCGCCCCCAGGTAGGCTGGGCCTTCCGCAGCCTGGCTGGGTTTTTGTGCTGCTGGTGTTCTGGAGCCCGCGGGGAGCCCCCTCCCACTCCTGGTGTAGGTTCCTGCCCAGGACAAGCACCCAGCACCCCTGCAGGGCAGCCCACAACTTAGCTGGTCCCTGTGACGACTGGTCCCGCCCCCGCAGTTCCGGGAGGAGGCTGCCCCTGTCTGTCAACACTGTCCTGGGTCCGCCTACACTGTCCTGCCCTTCCGGGGTGGGCACCACTCCTCCAAGCCAACCAGCTCTCCTTGGAGTCCTTTATGTGGCCTCTGTGATGAGCCCCTCCCAGGCGTGGGATGCTCGGCCTTTGTCTCCGGCAATGGCAGGTCAGCTACCCGCCACTAGTTCCGCCACTAGTTCCTGCCTGCAGGCTAGCTGTTTGGAGTTTCCTGCAGAGCCTGGGTGCCTGTGTGGTTGTGCAGGGCTGGGCCTCCCCCCTCGCAGGGGCTTCTAACTGCTGTTTCCCCGGTGGCCCAGCAGCTCCATTTTTGGCCCTCTCGCCGCCCCGCTGGTGCACTTCCCCGTTCCCCTGCTCTGGCTTCCCACAGGACTCTTCTCCTCTGCCTCTAGCCCCGCGAGGAGCCTCCTCTCCCTGTTGCTGGAGTGAGTCTCTCACACAGTCCCTCCCCTGCAAGAGTTCAATTCCGTGTTCCCTATGGCGTTTGCCCTCGCTGCCCACACTTCACTGTTGAGACTTCCAGTCACCAGGGAGCCCAGAAATGGCCCCAGTCAAAGGCGCCCCTCTGGGCAGAGCCGCCCCTGCCCAGAGCCTACCTTGGCTGGAGGGCTGGTTGGTCGGGAACGCCTCACCTACTGTCCTGCTGGCCTCCTCTGCCTCTGGGCTGTGGTCCCCTGTGTCCAGATGCTGCCCATTCCAATTCCTAGGATCCTGAAGACGTCTCAGGCTCCCTATCCTGTCCTCTAGCTGCTTTGGTACTCGAGAACACCATCAGCACTGCTCTCTACTCTGTCGCCATCTTCCATCCCCTGATATATCTTAATGAATACAATTCTCTTATTTTAAGAAATGCTTTAAAGTAGTTATTTTAAAGTTGTTTCTGTTTTGAAACAGACACTATAAATAACTTAAATATTAAAAGTTTTTTAAAGTGAATTTAATCATTAACTTTAGTCAGGGGAATTGATGGAGTTTTAAAAATATATAAATAAATGCCTGATGGATAATGGCATAAACTTTACAGGGTACACACAGTAAAGTGTCAAAATTTTACTAAATTAAACAACATACCATAAAAGTGCTATATTTTCAAATAAATTTATTCTTATATTTAAATACATAAACATAGATTTTGTTTATAAAAATGAGTCATTTTTTAAATTGTTCGAAAGTCTCCATTTGCTGCAATAGTAGACTCGATTCAACTTCAGAATTTTGAATATGCTTTAATTAACTTTTTTTTTATCCATGGACATCGTCATGTTTTCAATCTTAGCTTTAAGAGCCTCTTTATTAGAGTGAAGTTATTTATTAACTTCTCTCTCACAAAAGCTCCATACAAAATAGTCTAAAGGATATGTATCTGGTGAACTAGGCAGCCAGATTTCTTTTGACCAGAATTCAGGAACATGGACACTGAGAAATTCTTGCACCTTTTTGGTGTTTGTGCTGGTGCACCATCTTGGAGGATACAATGACGTACATTTGAGACTTGCTTCATCCGTGGTACAACCACTTCTCTTAAAATGTCAAGGCAAACATCAATAGTCACCTTCAAGTCTTTTGGAAACAAATGCAGGGTCATGATATCTCCATCATTGCTGACAACACCTAACACCATCACTGTAGCAGGAAATTTTGTTTTTACAACAATTGGGACTTCATTAAGATGCTCACAGAGCCACCTGATGTTTCTTCTGTTGACTATTTGGTCCTGCTGAGAATTCATTGCATGTGAGAAGAAAATCAGAGTTTTTTTCAATTTTGTTAGCAGTTTCTTTGCTTTTTCAAAGCATCTTTTCTTTGTTGTGTCATAAACTTGCTTCTTCTAAGAACATGCAATCTGTATCTGATATCTTCAGCAATAATCTTGTGAACCATTGCATCCCACATATGCAATTCTCTTGCTATGGAGCACGTTGACTTTCCTGGATCTTCGTTGATGATCTCCCAGATTCTGTATACAATATCTGGACTTGTGTGATCCTTTCCTACCTTATGCATTTTCCTGGTTGGTGTGGCAACATCAGGATCAGCATCATACACCTTCTCCATGTTGTCAACTGTACATAAAGGGATTTTTATTGAAGTCTGCAATTACTTTCACAGTTTGCCTTACAGGCAGTCCAGAAATTATGGTTGTTCTAACATCGTATTCCTTTGACATGATGGTTGCTCTCAGAATTTAATACTTTATATCTGAAACAATGGTGTTAAATCATAACTTTAGAAATATAGTTTTTTTCAAAATTAATAAGAAGTACATGAAATAAGGAGATGCAAAATTATTGTCAATTTATCACATGCACCCTGTATATTGTAAGTCAATCAATTTTTGGATGTTTATGAACATTTCTCTGCTGCTTTCAAGAAATAATAGTAGTCATGTACTGCTTATTAGAATATGGGAAATTTAGAAATCTTAGATATTTTACTTTGAAAATTAAGTGAACCAATTATCTCTGGTGTAGTCTTAAATATAGGTGAGATGATATTTTAACACTTTATCTTTTAGATGCCAGTTTGTATGCTACATTTTCCTTAAGATCTGCCCCTGAAATGCCCTTACACATGTTATTATTACTTTAATTCCACAAATTCTTATTATTTAAGATATTTGCTAAGAACCAAGGATATAAACATGAGAAACTCACGGTCCTCTATTGTTACGTAGGAAAGTACTTTTATTTCCTTTTAACACTCAAATTATTCTGTGTTTTTAATTCATTTCTAATGAAGGGCTCCTGTTTTATTCATTTCTTTTACCACAGTACCCAGGTGAATGCCCAACTTATATTTGATGAATGAAATTATTGAAATGAAGTATACCCCTTTTCATAAAAATTTAGTACCTGTTGGCTATTATAGAGAATAATTTTCTATTTTTCATGACTAAAATGGTTTTCTAACATGAGAAATTCAATGTTATAATATATAAGAATAATGAAGAGTAGTACAGAGGAAAAACATTGAATCTGGCTGCTGGTCTATAAATTCCAATGTAAAAACCATGACTAGCTACTCATCCAGGCATAGAACCTGGCTCAGAATGGAAACAAACAGTGTTTCTATTGATCAATTGGTTGAGAGGTGGGAGAAACATGGGTGGAGCTGGTATTCAACCCATTATTTGATGTCTGATTTGTCACCCATTGTTCAATGTTTATATCTCTGTTTGACCCTGAGGAAAATAGATTTAATCTTCACAATGAAGTTGGGTGTGATTACCTGGGGCAAATGCTTATTAAAATGCTTCATAATCTTAAATCACTAAACAATTACATTATTATCAATTATTTTTTAAAATATTTTTAATATGAGTGTTTTATTTTCTATCTTTTCCTTGCTTTCTTCTTTTTTTTACATTGTCTTATACAAAGAGAGAAGCCAAATAAATAAATGCCCTTAGTTTCTCTTTTACATATTTCAATGATGTAATAGGATATTTAGAGTTTCTTCCCTGTTATTTATATGCAGTATCAATTTGTGGGAAAGGTGACACTAGTAATAAGATGGGGGGCTTTCTGATGCCCACAGGGGTCTTTTCTTACATGAAAATTCTGTATTTTAGCCCTGGCTGGTGGCACAATGGATAAGGTGCCAGCCTGTGAACCCAAAGGTCACTGGTTCAATTCCCAGCCAGGGCAACATACCTAGGTTGCAAGCCAGGTCTCCAGCCAGGTCCATGGATGGAGGCAGGTGAAAGGCAACCAAACATTAATGTTTCTCTCCCTCTCTTCCTCTCTCCCTTCCCCTCTCTCTGAAAAATAATAAATAAAATCTTTAAAAACTAAAGGAAAAATCTGTATTTTAAAGAAAATGTAAATATTTTCCTTAATGATTATTCATGGGTTACTTACAAATTAAACAATTTCATCTGCTTTTTCTTCTAGCAAATATGTCATGTTTTCTCACACCAGATTTTATGGAAGATGTTAAGTTACCATTCACAAACAAACAAACAAACAGCAATGGTAACCCTGCAAATTTGACAAGGTTAGTAAAGTAATTGAGATTTAATTTAAAAAAGGCTATGCTGGGTTGTATCAAATCTTTTAACACAAAACTTTCATCACTTTGAGAAACTCAAGTAATAAGCACACCCTGTGAAATTAAGCTACTTGAATGAGTAGAGAAAGAAGATTTGCAAATAATCTTATATATGTTGTGAATCTGGGGAATGACATAATGAAAACTCAGGTTTAGCTTGACAATTTGAAGGCTCATTATTTCTGGCCTTACAAATCACATTCCCCTAAAATCATTCCTTTATTCACATGGACCTGTTTCTCATTGAATCCAGGAAAAAGCTCCTTATGGGATGTAATTCTAAATGTTCAGGCTAAGTATATTATCCAGTAAATATATTTCTCAGCAGATCACTTTAAAGTCCTTTTTGAATGGGAGCCTCTATCTTTGACAAATTTACTCATCCTTCATTTAACAAATATTTGAGCACTGGGCACTGGAAAGCCAGCAATGAACAAAGTATAAAATCTCTGCCCTTGTGGAATTATATTTTGTGGAAAGGACAAATAGTAAACAAAATATGCAAGCCAAAAGAAAAAAAAAAGTATCTTACATTAGTGATAACTGCTCAAAGGAAAAATAAAGCAATAAGAAAGATAGGTAGGACAAAAATAAGTCTGTGAAATTTCAGAGTAGGTTAGGGGAACCTCACTGCAAATTAGACATTACTAGAAAGATATAAAGTAAGTAAAGAAAACCATTTGGAAATCTGAGGGAGAAACTACTAGAAAGAGAAAAGAGAAAAGCAAAGGCCCTGAAAAAGGTGTGTGTCTAACAAGCTGGAGGAATAGCAGAGTTAGTGTGACTGATATGAAATGGTGGAGAGGAGTTGAAAAGTCATGCAGGAGTTTAAGGTTATTGTTAAGTATTTTGTTTTTAATTGAAGAGTGGTAGAAAGCACTGGAGGAAAGTTTTAAGCAGAACTACCATGATGATTTCTATTTGAACAGGATTCTTTGCACAATATGGTGCAAATGGAATGCAAGAAAGCAAGAGAGGAAGAAGGAATACCAGATAGGCAACCACTGAAAGAATGCCCAGGAAAGATGAATAATGGCTCAGGCCATGATGGGAGCAAAGCTAAAAGGATTTGATGAGTGACTGAATGTAGAGTATGAAAGAAGGGAAGGTGCTAAAGATGAAAGAAAATGGAAGAATGAAAATGCAGAGCCCTGGCTGGTGGCTCAGTGGATTGGTTCTGGACTGTAAACCCAAAGGCCACTGGTTCAATTCCCAGCCAGGGCACATAACCAACTTGCAAGCCAGGTCTCCAGCCAGGTCCTTAGCTGGAAGCAGGTGAAAGGCAATCATACATTGATGTTTCTCTCCCTCTCTGCCTCTCTCTCTGCCCCTCTCTCTCAAGATAATAAATAAAATCTTTAAAAAATAATAAGGGAAATTTACAAAATAAAAAAGAAAGTGCAAATAGCCAAACAAATGAAAACATGGAACTGCCACTCACTGAGATGAAAAAGAATGTGAATCAATTTTTCTAATTTCTTGACAAATATATTTACGCCCTAAATTCCTCTTTAAATATTGCTTTGCCTATATTTTACAATTTTTGACAATACCACTTCAAGATTAGTCAGTTATAAGTATTTCATGTTTTTCTTATGATTTCCTTTTTAACAAAACAGTTATTTATTAGTATGTTATCTAATTTCCAGACATAAGATATTTTCAAATTTCTTTTAGTTATTAGTTTCTAGCTTTACTAAGCTTTGATAAGAAAAACAACAATCTTTTTTTTTTTTTTAACAGTACTAAGGATTATTTTTGTCCTGGTACATAAAATTTTGTGAATTCTTGAAAAGTGAATGTGGTCTTGATATTCAGAATATAGAGTTTTATAATTATACTATTGTACTCTGTAAATTTAATATATCAATTTCTGAAAGAGATAGTTAAACTCTTCAACTAGGATTGTTAACTTACCTGTTTATCCCTGCAATTCAGTCACTTGCATTCAATAGACTCAGAGGCATTAACAGACTATTTCATTTGTTTACCTTATTCAAAATCCTGAATTCCTTGAAGGCGAAGACTGTTAGTTACTGAAACATTTAAAGTAAGAAATATGAGGCCTGGATGAAGACTCTTACCTCATCTTTAATGAATTAAAAAAAAAGTGACTATTAATGTGAAATTAATATTTGAATATTTATCCATAAGAGTTATATACTTCAGTTGGTACACCTCAATGTTTTTCCTCATATCTTTCTGTTGTATAAAATGTGCTGTGTAGGTAGTTTGTGGATAAAATGTTTTAATCTGTAGATATATTTTCATGGCTTAAGAAGGTATTTTGGACAATCTTAAGTAATCATGATTTTTTGCAACTACTTAAGTTAGACCTATCAAATAACAAGACAGATGTTTTATATATATATTTTAGAATCTACATATGCATCTGACAGATTCTTCCAATCCTACTACTAATTTTTTTCAATTATTGGTGTTAATTACCTGCCAGCAGTATCCTATAGATAAATTCAATTACATTGCTTCGCAGATACATTTTCTTAATGATCCAAAACAGTATTGATTTGATCCTCAAATACTTATAGAGCATCTACTATGTATAGTAATAAATAATATCATCAAAATTACTGCTCTCATACATTGCACAACTGAGGATGAGTAAAAAGAAATAAAATACATCAATAACATATAAACTAAAGTCTATTAAAATTAATAAATATAAATTATATAATGGCAGTTAATGGTAACTACTATGAAGAAAATATATGTGAAACCTAATAACATTAAAAAATAATGAGTTAGACTACTTAGAGTTGTCTATATGAGACATTAATATCCAATCTGAGGCCACAATGATGAAAAATAGATCATATGAATAGCTGGTAGATATTCTCATAATTTTTCACTGAAAATATTCAAATGTGACCCCCTGAACTATTGCTATTTCAAAAAATCAATATTGCAAACAAAGGCTTCAGGTGTGATATAATTGAGTATGAAATAAAAAGTGTAGGGTTTTTGTTTTGTTTGTTTGTTTTTACCACAAAGGCATTAAAGATTTCCCTAACTTTCAAAAATTATATTTCATTGTGGAAATAGGTGACATTTTTGGAGAGTAAGTCAAGAATTCTAAATGTATATGCTCTACTTTATGTTGACAAAGATTTAGTCATTTTATTGGCACAAGTCCCAATAATGTTCCTATTATGAGTAACCTGTGCATAGGCCTGTCTTGTTGATTTTATTAAAAATGTTCTTTAATCAGAGGTGAGGAGAATAAAGAAAATTTTAATACATTTTTTAAAAAAGTCTTGATAAATTTCTTGAAAATCTCAGCACCTTTTCCCATGCAACCTTATACTTTGTTCATGTGCTTTTTAAACTCATTAATACATCATTTGGGCTTAACTATTCATTCACTTATCTCAACTCCATTTTTTTCTTTTCAGCCTTGTCCCAATATCAAATTTTAATTTAAATACAGTGTAACAATAGTGAGTTACATTTGCTAACTAACCTATGGGGGAAAACAAGTCCATGAGAAACTTTTAAAAATTTCTTAACTACAGCTATTTCGAATCTGAAACTGAACTCCTCAGAGACTTTGGCATTAATTAGGTTTTGCTTACATTTCAGCTGTAAGCTTCAGAAATGTATCAAATATGTGTTTATATACAAAAATTCATGTCACCAAAACTTGTACTTCATCTTACTTTAACAGAGCATCTTACCTCCATCATTTGCGGACTTGTAAGCATTATCTCTTCAGCTGACATGATCAACAATACAGGATAGGAAAACATAGCAGTCAATATGTCAGACAGCACCTGTCTTTGCTCCTTTGTTCCAAGAGTATATACCTTTTTAGAATGTCACTGCCAGGATAAAGTATGGCTAAATGGGAATGAGACATCTGGGACCAGAATTGATAGGTAAAGAGAAAGAAAGTAACAAAAATTCAGTCTTTATTCTATTGCATCTTTCTTTTCCAAAATATCCATTGTGGAATCTATTATGTTTAAAAGTCATCAATGATCAAATGAAAATATTACTGGATAATACTCCCCTCTTTTATACCCATAACATACTGTATACATATATACCCACATCATGAAGAGTGAGAAGCTGTGCAATCAAGCAATGTATTTTTCTTTGTTTAGTTAAGGAACTCCCACATTTATTTGAGGCTAGAATATTTTTCCCTCCAACCATCCACTTGATGACATGACTCTGCAAGACATCAGACTAAAAATATTTATGCTGATTTTCCTCTGAACTGATCCCAGTTTCTTAATCTCTCCTAGCACCTGGAAGCATACTCTTTAGAAGAACAAAAATATTTATAGTGAGTCAGTTTTTAAAACATGAAAAAGAGGTTAAATTCAAGGCAGAAGTTAGAAATTTCAATTTAATTTAGAAATATTTGCTATCTATAACAAGCAAATTGACTACCACTGCCAGAACATTCTAAGTGTAAAATTACAAAAAAATAAAAATAAAAATAAAAAATCCATATGACAAATACATAGAAGTCAGAATTTAAGCAATAATTTCATAGGATTCTACTTTCATCAGTTTACCCTATAATAGTGGTAGGCAGTTAAAGCAAGGACTATGGACCAGGTACAGAAAGTCATCAGGGCAAAAAGACTCAGATACCTACATTGGGCAAAACTGGGAAAACAACCCTACCCACAGGGTAAACTTTTCTTCCCCTGCATACCTCTGGTCATGCAGTTTATACCCTTCTGACATTTCACAAAGCTGGTTCTGTGATTTGGAACCTCTCCTGATCTCTCCTCCCCTGGCATGTCTCCGGTTATGTGGGTTAGACCCCCTTAGAGGGGGAATGAATAAGGGGACTTGAGAATAGCCTGTAAGCATTAAAACTCCAGGATGAGGTTTTGACTTGAATCAAATACATGGAGGCCTAGGTTGTATTTCACCTCTAGGTCCAGAAAAGCAGCAAAACCAAACAAACCATGCTGGGGCTGACTGACATCAAGACCAGCTTCGATGACTAAGGATTCCCCACCCCAGCACTGACCAGTTACTGTGGAGACATTGACCCTGGAAAGCTGATGAATATTCTATTGAGACTCTCCCCTGAGACCTCCCTAAAATCCCCACCTTTTAAACCCAACATCTCCCTCTGTTGCTCCCTTTCTTTTGTCTCTGTAACCTGTTTCATTTCTTCTATGACTCATTTATTCTACCACTGTGACTTTCTAAACAAACTTTTTCTTATAGTTGGAGTATCAACTCTGAATTGTTTCTCAGCCAGAACTCAAATACGGAGGCTGCAGAACTGAAGCCTAATACCTAATGCTGTTTTGCAGCCAACATGACTAATATTGGCTTTCTACTTAAACATTGGCATTCTAATATCATATTTTATGTTTTTACTTTTCTTATTGTTTTTGTAAATAGTCAGTCAATAGTTAAAAAGCTGTGATGTAAAAGTTCTTCCAAGGAACTGAAAGAAAAATCACTTCTTGTATAGCAGCAGAGAATACAAATGGGCCTAGGAGTTAAGTGGTGCAGATTCCAAGCTTATTTTGTCCCTAAACACTGATGTGAACTAAGACAAATCACTTAGCTTTTTCTGGTATTTAACATCCTCTTTTGCAAAATGAAGATACTGAATGACCTGAGTTACTACTTTTATCTCCCAAACATTAGAAAGCAATATTCTGATCTGTTTTTCTAAATAATAACTGGAACCTCACAAGAGAAATGTTCATTGTCAAAGTGAAGATTGCAATGTGGCTTGAAATTATAATAAGAACAAAAATTTGCATGTGTCAAAATGTAGTACAATTTATGCAAACATACTTTAAGCATCACATCACCTCCTAGAATATTTATATTTTATTTATAATATTTATTATATATTTATATAATATATAAATATTATATTTATGTAATATAATATAAATAATATATTATATTTATATTCTATGTATAATATATAATATTATATATTATATGTATATGTAATATATAAAATATACAAATATTATATTTATAATATAATATATTTATATTTATAATATTACCATACTCATTTTATGGATAAGAAAACAATAGTGCAGACAAGTTAAATTTTTTGTCTATTGGCTACACTGAGGGAAAACCCTGAACTGCAGCCTAGATTTAAGTTAGCATCTTGCTCCAAAATGAATGGTTCTTCTAAACTGCCAATGAGTTTTTTGTTAGTGCATACAGTTACTCAATGGTGTCAAATCAAACTGTGATAACTGTTTGTTGCTTTTCTCCCCAATTATTTTTAAATGAAAGCAGTTGCATTTAGCAGGAAATGTTAATTGCTCTCTCTGTCCTTCTCAAAGAGCAAGCTGCACCTTAAAATCATTCCTGGGATTTCTTTCTCAACCTAGAGGCTTTTCCTGTTCCCCAGAAACTGATGCAATTTTTATCTACCTATTAATTCTTTTGGTACAGATGTATTAAGTTGACACTGAGGCTGGTAGAATGTCACATTATTATTTTTAGAATGCAGTTATAATGTTAGTACTTATTGTAATTATATTGTACAAGAAACCATTTTTTCCTTATAATATGCATTTTTATGTGGCTACAAATTCACTGTGTGTTATTGAGAATAATCTGCTAAATCATCTCCAAGGAGCAGTTGAGGCACCCCTGAGTTTTGCCAACGAATAGGATTTCAGTGATACTCAATTCTCGCCTGAGTTCTCTTTGGTTAGCAACACAGTTTTTAAATGGCCACTAATGAATTCTGATGCATCCCCTGAAATTATATTTGTGAATACATATGGGACAAAGTAACTACCACATAAATACTTCAGTTATTGCAAGCACTCAGTATTATCTAATCCACAATTTCAATACATTAATTAAATGGCATCCCCATGAAGTATGCAAGTTCTTTCATTTCCACAGTCAAACCAAAGTAATTAAGCTAATTCTAAGTAAATTAAATGAAATAAGGTAGCAGGGGGAAGTCCATAGTATGTTTGCCAGAATTGATGTTTACACTTCAAATGTGGTTTCATAGACTATGAAGAGTCCAACGAATATGATATAGTTAGAATTCTGACAATCAGAAGACATATGTTTATAACACCATCAACCTAATTTTTAAAAACGTATTCTTAATACATTTTATTTATTGTGCTATTACAGTTGTTCCAATTTCCCCCCCCTTTGCTCCACTCCACCCAGTAACCCCATTCACTTCAGCAATGCCCCCTTAGTTCATGTTCATGAGTCATGCATATAAGTTCTTTGGCTTCTCTATTTAATTTGATCTTAACATCCCCCTGTCTATTCTGCAACCACCAACGTGTATGTTTTTTCCCCCCTTTCTCATCCAGACAATTCACCATTTAATTACATCCTTCTGTTAGCTTCTCAAATCATATTAATACAAAGCTTTCTTTTCATTGTTTCAAAATGCCTATGTTAATTCATTTGTTTAAAGAATTACTCTTTCAAGTAATATGAATTGCAATATGACCAAACACGTGCAAAAATACACTTACACCCATATATATGTTTACACATATTTAAAGTACATGCTGGATTTTGAAGAGTTAATACAAAAATTTTTAAATATGCCAATAGTTTATATAATTATTACATGTTAAATGATAGTATTTTAGCTATATTGGAGCAAGATTAAGCAGTCTTTTGCTCTTTAACACTTATTTTACTCTGGAATGCTATTTTTGTGAAATATATCATAGAAATTATGTATTGCAAAACTCACTTTTGTGAAAGTTGTCCCAGAGACAGTGCCAATCCCATAGTTAAAAATGAATTTGGTTTTGGGTTAGATCCTCCCCTCTCCAATAGTACAACTCAACTTTATTTTAAGCTACTATAACTACAACTTATTCTTTTTGGAATTTTCCATCTTAAAGAGTAGATTTATTTATTTATTTATTTAGGCTGTGCACAGGTCTTACTTCTTTCAATACCCTCTGTTTTTCCTCAACATGTGTTTTACAAGTTGAAGCCTTCAGAAATAATGGCACTTGCAGTGCTCAGCTGATCCCCAGAGTAGAAATTACTATGTCTACTAAGTTGAGGTAAAAAATAAAAATTCCCAGAATTTAAATAATTTTGTAGAATAGTATTTTAGCTATTTTGGGAACTAGTGGTTGACTTTCTATGTGGTCCTAAATTAACCCCTAAACTATTTAAGAGTCTGTTGAGGTAGAGAGTAGGTATGTTCATATTTCAATAATAAAGTTTATTATAGCATTCATTCCTTTTCCCAAGTGTCCCCAGTTTGGGGGCCTTCAAAGAAATGTTTAGTTCCATGATTTAGTTGAAAGGAATCTCATCTAATTTACATGCTAATATGAGAATATATTTTGTCTATGTACATGAATCATATAGCTTAATAGTTTGCAAATTTCATCCAAATTAATCTTCATTCTCAACATTATTTCTAACCTAAAGATTGACTGATTTCACAACACCCATGACCAGTTGGTTGCTATTTAAAACATAAATTGCTAACAAAATCTATATATTACACACACACAAATAAGCACATATTTTATAACAGTGAATAAGATAGCATGTCTTCTATGTAATATACATCCACATTTTCTTACTTTTTCTTCTTCCTTAACTGCATTCGATTTTTCTGAGTTATTGCAGGTAACCTGATTTTCCCATATTGTGAAATAATTCCAATCTAAGAAAACTTAACCTGCAGTAATGCAGATACAAGTAAGATACAAAATTGTACCTTATTTAGTAAAATTTACTTATAACAAGATCACTTTAAAGCATTCATAAATTAAAGTTGGTTCTTATCCATTCAGCTGCCCTATGTCTTTTCATTGGTGCATTTAATCCATTTACCTTTGTACCTGTGTTTCTGTCCGTCTCTCTGTTTCTTCATCTTCTTAAAGCAGGCTCTTTAGCAACTCTTGCAATGCTGGTTTGGTGGAGATGTATTCTTTTAGACTTTTTTTTTTTTTTTTGTCTGGATAGCTCCTTATTTCACCTTACATTTTGGATGACAGCCTTGCTGGGTAGAGTATTCTTGGTTGCAGGCCTTTGTTTTTCATTACTTGAAATATTTTTTGCCCTTCCCTTCTGACTTGTTGTATTTCTGTTGAGAAATCATCTGATAACCTTATGAGAGCCCCCTTGTATGTTATTAGCTGTTTCTCTCTTGCTGCTTTCAGGATTCTCTCCTTGTCTTTGAAATTTGCCATTTTCACGATGATGTTTCTTGGAGTGGGACTGTTTGGGTTCATCTTCCTTGGGGCCCTCTGTGCTTCCTGAGTTTGCATGACATTTTCTCTCCTCAAGTTAGAGAAGTTTTCTGTCATTACTTTTCCAAAGAGTCTTTGCTCCTCCTCTTCATAGGTATCCCTATGATATGGATGTTATTACGTTTCATATTGTCCTGCAGCTCTCTTAAAACCCCTTCATTCTCTGTCAGTCTTTTTTCATTTTGTTGCACTGTCTGGGAATATTTTTCTACATTGACCTCCAGCTTGATGATCTGCCCCTCTGCTTTCTCTAGCCTGTTTTTGATTCCTTCTACTGTGTTCTTCAATTCTGAAATTGTATTCTTCATTTCCTCCTGTCTCTTATTGATGGTGTCTATGTCCTTTTTAATGCTTGTATAGTTCTCAGTAAGTTCCTTGTAGCTTCCCTGGAGTTCTTTGTAGTTCTCCTGGAATTCTTTGTAGTTCCCCTGGAGTTGTTTGTAGTTTTCTTTGAACTCGCTGAGCTCATTGAGCTTCTTTATCATCATTATTTTGAATTCCATGTCTGAGAGTGTGCTTGCTTCTATTTCATTTTGCACTCTTCCTCGGGATTCCTCCTTTCCATCTGCTAAGGGTTTATTCCTTTGTCTTTCCATTTTAGGTGTCTCTTGTTCTGCTTCTTGGATTGGTCTGCTTTGACTTACTATCTTAATGGTGTGACCTGTGGTGTAGAGGTGCACTTTTTTTACTTCCTGGATCTGTACTTGGTGACGTCAGCTAGTATCCCAGTCTAGGCCTAGTTAGTCAGTTAGAGACTACCAGAGATCCACTATCTTTGGCTCCTTTAGCTGTTAATCCAATCAGTCTGTGATCAGTGGTCAATTTTAAGCACCTCTAGGGAAGGCAGATGAATTTAGTTGTTAATCCAACCAAACTGTGATCTGAAGTCAGGTTTAGGCACTGCTGGGTGGGGTGGATTAATTTCTATGGGTAGGTCTGTGGCTTCCCCTCAGGCTCATGTCCTTTGGAGAAGAGTGGTCTGCTAGCTGTATGGGGAATGGGTCAGCACTGGACTCACAGGGTTCTCCCTCAGCTCTCCCCCTAAAGCCACTGACCCGAACTTTCCCCAAGCTTCTCTAGTCCACTCTGCAATTTTTCTGCTGGAGCCCAGTGTAGGTGGGTGCCTCTGTATTTTCATGCATGATCCCTTTAAGAACTCAGTCTCCATGTTAAGTTAGCTGAACCTGGTGGCATTTTGTTTTTCACAGCTGGGTGCTGTTTTATTCTCAGTTTTGTTGCTGTAGGCTGGGAAGCTCAGTTGCAGGTTTAGATCCCACCCTTCTCAGATGGAGCCCTGATTGCTGAGATGTTTCTGTTTCTTCAGCTGCCACCCATGGGAGCCCCGCCAGCCTCTCATATCTCCACACTCCCTAGAAGAGCCTATCCTATAAATCGTTCCTTCTGTTTTGTCCCTGGTAATAAGGCTTCTCTCCAATTGGTGTTCTGTTGGTTATTCTAGATGATTTCTCCTCCAATTAAGTTGTAATTCCAGTTTGGTGTTGGGAGGAGATTGGTGTAGCTCCACTTATGCATCCACCATCTTGGTTCTCCTAATCCCATCAACCTAATTTTGACGAAGACTTATTAAGTAACATTAATATACTAAAGGGATAAACATGGGTAATACTGTAAGATTGTAATGGTGGGAAATTGTAACACACTCACTATTCTTTTGACATTTATTTTGTAAGTGCTGACTCTAATATCTAGCTTGTAGATACAGTTTGTATAAGAATCCTGGGAACTAGTTTCAAAAGATACAGATTCCAACCTTCAAGCCTCCCAGTTCCAAGAGATTTGTTGACCTTCAACCATGGATCCAGTATGACATGAATCCAGGAGGATTAACCCAGGATGATGCACAGCAGACCATCACTTGCCTTATTAGAATGGACCGTGCTCGTCTTCATGGAGAGAACTTTCAAACCCCTCCCTTGATCTCTTTGTTCTGTCTCCCTCTCCCTCTTTATAAAAACTTCTGCCTGCACTGAAAGCTGCAGGTGGGCTTTGTGACATGAGGCCCCCATCTTTCCAGATGGCCAGCATCTGCAAATAAACCACTTTCCTTTACATCAGTACCTTCCTCTCAAGTATTGGCTATTGTAGTGGCAGACAGCCAGACCTGCTTTCAGTTACAGGTACTTATATCCCAGAGAATTTATTCTTGGATTTAGCCAAATATGTTTATGCATTATGAGTACAGAATTAACTGAGATGAAGATCAACTTTTCAAAGTAAGGAAGTAGGCCCAAGCCAGTGTAGCTCAGTTGGGCATCATCTAGCAGACCTAAGAATCACTGCTTCAATTCCTGGCTGGGGCATCTGCCTGAGTTGTGTGCTCAGCCCCTAGTTGAAGAGAAGTCAGCTGGCGGATATTTCTCTCTCCCATCGATGTTTCTCTCCCTCTTTCTCCTTCCCCTCCCCTCTTTAATAAATAAACATATATACATACATCAATACATAAATGAACAAATGAATAAAAAATAAATTTGCCTCTATTAAAGTGAAAGACTATTCTATAGTAAATTATCCCAAAAGTTTTCTGAATTGTTTCCTTATGTAATATTATTTTCTTGTTATCATTATAATCCTATTTAAAAAGTAAGAGAGTGCATTTTAAAGTGGCCTGACTATTGGCAGTGAGCATTTTAGAGCACAAAATATATTTTGTTCATGGTGAGTCTACTATGAAAGGACAGAACTCCTATATTTAAACACTTTTATATCATAATTTAGCATCTACAATTTCCCCCAAAATATCAGGTTCTATTGAGTTTCTTCAAAAGTCAATAAAATGATGAGGAGCTGAAGATGCAGATATTCTAAACATAAAAAAACATGCTTAACTGTAGTGCAAACAAAAAAGCAATGGTTTCGTTTAGTTTAAAGAATGTGTCCAACCCAGGGACCATCATTTATGGAATATTCCCAGTTAAGTACTGGGTAACACTGAATTTGAAAGCCTAGAGGGAGGAGGTGTGGATGAATTCCAACTACATAAACTTGACTACAGAGAAGATTCAAAAGAGTATATTTTGGTCCTTTCGCAACACAGGTACATGCATAGCTCTGAAGGGGATGTAGATTGGTTATAAATACACTCTGGGAATAATGACTTTAAAAATATGATTAACCAGGGGAAATGTCTTTCTGATATTTCCAGTTATTCTGTTCTAAGTAATATTTTCACTGCTTGTACTAGTACTTAAGAGAGTTAAAGGTTATGTCAAGAAATGTGAGCTCAGTTTCTACAATTAGAGACTAAAATGCTTTGCTCAGAAGAGTCAGTAATTTCTGCATGGTACCAGCCAACTCTGAAAGGCTCTACTAAACACTATGAACCCCTGCTGGGAACAAATGCCACAAATCTCAAAGTCAACATAAGTGGAAAATGCAGAACTAGTAAAATAAACAAGCTCAGTTTCTTTTTCAAACTCTCATCTAAATAAGAGCAGAAACGCAACTTCTCAATCAGATATGTCTCAGCAAAGGAGTCCCTGGTTCTCTAGAGTAACCAAAAAGAAGAAAACATGGTTAAAAAATAGCATAGTCATTAGACTGTCAGCATACGTGTGGCAGAAAGACAGTTGCTTGAAAATAAATAATAGGTTGTAAGATGAAGATCTTTCCCAGCACCACTCAAACTGTCTCTGGTAAGAGCACATTATTTTACCTGTTTTGGGTCACAGAGATGTACTGAAAAACCAGACTCCATTTCTTCAAGGAATGAAATTGCTTGTTAGTTATTTCTGGCTCAAAAGAAGTGCAAATTATAGAAGCAATGTTTTTCATTGGGTGAAATGACTAAAAAAAAGGGTGGGGGAGGTTGAGATTAAAAATTAACCTCTCAGATATATAGATTAAAATGTTATAAATAAAACAGTGTAACACAGTCCTTCCTTCTCACACCCCCCAATCTTTCACACACGTTTTACGTTTGATGAAATGGCTAAAGAGTGATGTTTAAAAACAACACTCGCAGTAGGAAAAAGAGTCAGTCCTGCTTCCTCACCAGATAACGGAGCCTGAATGACTCAGCAGTGCTTACTTATGTAACTGTGGCTAAGAATCCACATACACGGAAACACTCTTCATTATATAATGAGTGATGTCATACTCTGGCACAAAGCCAGATTTGTATACACTGAATATAAAGGAAGTTGGGACTTTCCACATTCGGGGATCCCGCCCACCATCCCCATCCCCCCTTCCCCCACCCTCCCGCCAGAATAAAGGCAGGTCAGGTTTATCAGACATCCTGATGGTTCTCTGAGTTTTCTACCATCTGCCTGAAACAGGAGTAAACCTGCCTGGTCTCCAATAGTTGTGGAACACTCATAAATATATAGATAAAGATGTAAAGATATTCCACTATTACAGGAGAAGTAAGATAAACTTTACCACCTCCATTATATAAACTTGTTTTCCTAAGTGATTCACATTGGATCAAAATGGTTAAAGAACAGATGTTCAAAAACAATAAAAACAAAACCTCCAAACATGTAAATCAAAAAATATAAAGGTATTCCAGGATTAAAATGAAAGAGTGTGAAGATCAACTCTCCCCTCACACCGTGTTCATACCCATGACTCTGAATTATCACAGGGGGCATTTCTGTAGTTGACAATGAATCCATCAATTAATCCAAATAAATAAACTAATTATAATGAAACCTGCTCAGTTTTCTTACTTACAACATTTCCTCACTCTAAATGTTAATCTTTAAAAGATCAAGGCAGTTGGCACAAAGACAATGTTTCTATGGAAGGAACCTTATTCTTTCTATACACCCACATGCATTATTTCCAGGGAAAGAGTCAATGGGGTAGCTTGTGCTTTTACCTGCACACTGATTTGGGAAACTACACCCACCTGGCCTAAAGTCCAAGATGGCTGAAAGTTTTAAGAAGAATTTAACAAAACATATATACTAGAGAAAATGGTTGATAAAATAGGAGCAAAGTCATTAAATCAAAAAGTGACAATTGACATCATCTATCCCCTTGGGTGTCTTCACATTTTTCCTGTCCCCACTTCATAATCTGACAGATGAAGAAACAAACACTTGAATATTTGATACAAAGAAAGCTGATTAAGATCACTGGGGAGAAGTGGTAGGGGCCAGAGGAGGAGTTTGCAGAGGCAATGGAAAGCAGTGTAGGGTGAGAAGCTAAATTCCTTCAAGGCCAATGGAAATAAAGAGGGTGGGCTCTTTGACTTAGGAGATTTTCTGGCTCCTGAGCTGGCTCTGTCTTAGGTTCTGGCTCTGGCTCTGGCTCTGGCTCTGGCTCTGGCTCTGGCTCCTGGCCTGGCTGGCTTTTGCTCTCAAGTTCACTTTTAGGCTCTTCTTACACAACAAATGCCTGGATGATTGGTGCTGTAGCTGCCTGCATTTCCCAAATGGATGGTATTTTGGATGGGAAGGAACTCAGGGCACTGCCTAGGATCAGGCTGGGCTGGGATATTCTAAAGGAATAGGCTCTGAGGCAGAAGCCTGCCATTCTTCCAGAATTGTGTAGCTTTTGTGAATTTTGTTGTTTTAGTTTGTAACCTAACCCTACAAAAACTGACAGGGGCTAGGAGAACTCAGGTGTTAAAAGTTTAGCCTTATTTAATAGGCTTAAGTAATTAAAGCTGCAGAAACTGCTTTTGAATAAAGACTTACTTCTTTCCTTTGTCACCAAAACTTTTCCTCTGGAATTTTGCCTAGAGGGTGGTGGCAGGCAGCAGGACCCTAACTTGGTATTTGGTTGATGACCCATTCAGGGGTATATACATCAGTCACCTTCATAATATTCTCCTTTTGATGCAAAACACCTATCAAAATGTTATTTTCCACAGCTCAAAACAATTATTTTAATGTTTACTTTTTTTTTAGTTTTTTCATTTTTTTATTGCTGTTCAATTACATTTATCCCAACTTTTCACCCCAAAACAGTTTTTTAATTAGTCAATTTTGATGCCTTTTAGTGTTTCTGTTATCTTTTGGTTCTCACCTCTTCCACATCAGCAAAATGTTTCCCTTTGAGGACTTTTCTTCATCCAGGGCAGGGAAAAAAATAAAATGTTGCTAGGGAAGATCCAAAGGTCTGGTGAATAGGGAGGGTGGGGCAAGGGGGTCATGTTGTTTTTGGTTGAAAACTGTTGAACACTTAGCGCTGTATGGGAGGCTGCACTCGTAAGTCACCCATGAAATGGGCCAATGTGTTCTAAAAATCTTCAAAAGAAAATTCACTGAAGCTGAGTATAGACTCTCACAATAATGCCAACTGGTGCAATGATATAGATGGGTTACTAGAACTCTAATCTGGTGAGGGAAACCTATACTACAAGGGCCTGCACTCCAGAAGATAATTCCATTTTTTGGTAAATTTCTTATATCATCTCAAAATATCAAAATTTATTGAATCTTGAGAATAGATTGACTTCTCAAAATCATCTCAACATTATTACCAAATATTTTATAAAATAAATATTATCCATGTATATTATGGCTCCCACATTTTATTTCCAAGACCTTGGGACTATGTATAAGCCATCAACATAGAAAAAATTATTTTGCTTTTTCTTTTAAGAGAACCCAGAATATAACACTTTATAGGAAATTTAGAGTAGCCTAGTCTAATCTTCTCATTTTGTAGATAAGAAAGTTAAAAATAAAATACAATTTCCTGCCCAAAGATCCCAAGCCTAGGACTTAATTTTTTTTCACCAAACCCTTTCCTCTTCCCACCCTGCTTCAATATCTCACACAGTCTGATGTGCACACAAGCACCACACTGAAAAGTACATTTCAGTGGGAGTGGATTTATTTTCATTCCCATAGAAATTTGGATCCAGGAGGAAGTCCTGCATCAGGTCTCCGAAGTGCAAGAAGAAAAAATAACCAGGGAGCAAATATCCACAGACTTATTGTGTCTTTCTTATTTTAATTACATTAAGAAGTAGCAGTAGATTATGTGCCTTAAAAATCTGTTAGGTCATGTTTATTTTTGTTAATGGTAGCTAGAAGGAGCTAGCTACAATTTTTCTTTTTTTTTTCAATTCACATACACTATCTGGACAATTTATTAACTAATACAGTGTTCTGCAATCTGCCTTCTGTTCCCACCAGCTGAGGGCAGCTCTTGCCTCCCACCTCTTTTCTAATGACCTCTTTTAAGATATAAAGGTATTTGACATCTGTATAACATTTGACATTGTTAAATAATCAGAATCTTTAGGTTTTGCTTCACTAATTCATCCCTCTCTTCTTATTTCTGAAATGCCTTCAAAATGACAGATCTCCAGGACAAAATATACACATGCCCTATTCCTGTCCTCAGGAAGGATCTCCCTGGTGGAACATGTGTCCAGGCAAATTCTCCTTTTTATGACCACATGTTGACAATTGTGAATCTCTTCTCTTATTCCTTTACCTATATCAACCACTGGAATCAGAGTTCTGCTCTCAGAAGAATTATCTTCTGAATATGATCATTTTTGGAATTTTTGTATTTTCTCTTTCACCAAGGACCTATGTTGATTATTTCTAGTCACTACTTTACTATTTCTGATTTTAGACTCCTAAATTGGTAGATTCAACCCTTACCTTCCTTTGATCTTCACTTTCCAGAGTCCATTTAGACTTTGGACATCTCTACTTTGATGATTTTTCGGTATCACATTCACACTGAAGCAAAATTTGATTTATCAGAGGCTTGTTCATGTTACTGAACTTCTTCCCACAGTAAATTGCTTTGTCTTCCATTGAACTGGATACCTCAGTCATTCTTGACTATCCCCACTTCCTTAGCCTTTACATGTAATTTGCCCTTTGGTCCTGACAGTAAACGTGTCTCTGGAATCTCACCTACATATTCTAATCAACAGCCCTCATCTTGTCTCAAGATTAAACAAGTAGTTACTCCTAACATTATAACCTCTAGCTACTTACTCCCAACTTCTTAAAAGATAACAATAATATATAAAATAATATCAACATATAAAATTCTTAAGGGGAAGAAATCACTGTCAGAAAGAATATGTACAGGGGAGGCAGCTTCTTTTGTCAGAGAAATGGTGAAAGTAATACAAAATATACAGACTAATCCCTGATAAACACTTAAATAATTCAAGAAAAATTATTAATTTTGACAATGCTAGAATTAACTTTTCAACATTACTGGAAATAATATTGATAAGCTAAGATTGTATAATTTGGTCTGCTTCAGTTAGCATTCTCCATTAGCTACATATTTATTTGATTCAAATTTAAATATCAGTATCACTTATGTAATCAATGGATTTTAGTATGTGTAGGCTTTTGGTTATATTACTATGATATATACGTAAATAGGGTGTTGAATACATCAACTTAGCTTTTTTTTATTTTCTTAAATATATTTTATTTATTTTGCTATTACAGTTGTCCCATTTTTCTCCCCTTTGTCCCCCTCCACCCAGTACCCCATTTCCTCCAGCAATGCCCCCCTTAGTTCATGTCCATGTGTCATGCATGCAAGTTCTTTGACTTCTCCATTTCCTTTATTCTTAACATCACCCTATCTATTCTGTAACCACCAATGTGTATGTTTTTTTCCCTTTCTCATCCAGATAACTTACTATTCCATTACTGCCTTCTGTCAGCTTCTCAAATCATATTAATACAAAATTTTCTTTTCATTATTTCAAAATGCCTATGTTAATTCATTTGTTTAAAGAATTACTCTTTTATGTAATATGAATTGCAATTTGACCAAACACATGCAAAAATACATTTACATACATACATATTTTTACACATACTTAAAGTAGACATTGGATTTTAAAGAATTAATACAAAAATTTTAAATATGCCAATAGTTTATATAATTGTTACATGTTAAATGATAGTATTCTAGATATATTGTAGCAAATTAAGCAGCTTTTTTCTCCTTTAATACTTATCTTACTCTGGAATGCTATTTTTGTGAAATATATCACAGAAATGGTGTATTGCAGAACTCATTTTTGTGAAATTTGGCCTAGAGATAGTGCTAAACCCATGGTAAAAAATGAATTTGGTTTTTGAGTCATATCCTTCCCCGTCCAATAATACAACTCAACTATAAGCTACTGGAACTACAACTTATTCTTTTTGGAGTTTTCCATCTTAAATAGTAGATTGATTATTTATTTATTTATTTATTTATTTTGGCTGTGCACGGGTCTTACTTATTTCAACACCTGTTATTTTCCCTCTACATATGTTTTACAAGTTGAAGCCTTCAAAAAAAAAAAAAAAAAAAAAATGGCACTTGCAGTGTTCAGCTGGTCCCCAGAGTAGAAATTATTATATCTACTAAATTGAGGTAAAAAATTTTTTAAAACCCTAGGATTTAAATAATTTTGTAGAATATTCTAGCTATATATAGTATTCTATATATAGTATATATATATACTATATATAGAATACTATATATATACTATATATATATAGTATAGAATACTATATATATAGTATATATATAGAATACTATATATAATAGTATTCTAGCTATTTTTTGAACTTGTGGCTGACTTCTTATATGGTCCTAAACTAAACCCTGGACTATTTAAGAATCTGTTGAGGTAGAGATTAGGTATGTTCACATTTTAATAATAAAGTTTACTATAGCATTAATTCCTTTTCCCAAGCATCTCCAGTTTGTTGGCCTTCATAACTGGAAATGTATATTTCCATGATTTAATTGAAAGGAATCTCATCTAATTTACATACTAATGTGTGAATATATATTGCCTATGAACACGAATCATATAGTTTAGTAGTTTGCAGCTTCCATCCAAATTGGTCTTCATTCTCAGGATCTTTTCTAAACTAAAATTGACTGATTTCACAACTCACCTATGACCAGTTGGTTGCTATTTAAAACATAAGCTAACAAAATCTATATATTATACACTCACAAATAAGCACATATTTTGTAAGAGTGAATAAGAAAGATAGCATGTATTCTATGTAATATACATCTACATTTTCTTACCTTTTTCTTCTTCACTGCATTCAATTTTTCTGAGTTATTGCAAGTAACTAAATTTTCCCATATTGTAAAATGATTCCAATCTAAGAAAACTTAACCTGAAGTAATGCAGATACAAGTAATATACAAAATTATAACTTATTTAGTAAAATCTATAACAAGATCATTTTAAAGCATTCATAAGTTAAAGTTGGTTCTTATTCATTCAACTACCCTGTCTTTTGATTGGTGCATTTACTCCATTTACCTTTAAGGTTATTATTGATAGGTACGTATTCATTATCAATTTTTCCCTTTGTACCTGTGTTCCTGTCTGTCTTTCTGTTTCTTAATTTTAAAGCAAACCCTTTAGCATCTTTTGCAATTTTGGAATTTTTTTTTAACTAAAAATAAACTATCAAGAATTAAAGCTAAAATCTTGAAGTTAAGTTTAGTTTGTGGATACCAGATTTTACTTATAAATGTTTTTCCATGAAAATGTCAGATTCACATTGAAGAGGCAATGGTAAAAGCCAAGATACTATTGCAAATCTTTTATGTTGGAAATTTTAGTCTTATATATAGATGTAAGTTTGTTTTTTTTTTTGTTTTTTTTTTTTAACTGCAATAAGGAAATACTGACATCCAAACTTCTAAACATTTCACTAAATATGAAACTAACCTTAAGGTTTCTCATGCTCACCTCAGAGCTCCCCCATAATGACACTCATAACTCATGTTAGCACAGCCTGGTCCAGAGGCTTGTCAAATCTCTCCTCTGTCATTCTTCAATTTGCTCATGTGTTCATGGCATACTATGGGATAGAAAGTCTTGCAGGTGACCATATGAGGCACAGTCAGTATCAAAAAACAATTTTATAACAGAAAATTGTTTCTGCCTATATATCTGAAACCACAGATATTCATTATATATTAAGTACAATTTTTTATGTCAGAATTTAAATAAAATTGATTAACATGACATATGCCAGCCTTTAGTGTTATTTATTATAAAATTATAAGTATAGTTATCCTAGATATTTAGATATATTAATTAAACTATGCATTATAGAATGTATTACTTGATATTTAACCACTTTCATTAAAGTCTCCAGAAATACTTCAAATCCCCATCTCTTCTCCAAGCTCCTCCTCCATCCCCTATTTAGATAGGATAGAGGAATTATATCACTCTGTACCTCAAGTAATATATTTTTGGTTAAATGTGAGCTATATTTTATTAGGATACCATATACTGAGTTATCAGCTTTCATCATGATTTCCAGCTTAAGGCAACAATTGGTAAGAACTTGAGGGGCATTGTCTTTCAAACCTCCCTTGCTATTTGAAGGTCAAGTGGTTGGCATCAGCAAAGACAGGGTCATGTCTAATAATAATTATAGCAATGCATGCAGTTAAGGCAGTGTTAGTAAGAGGAAATGTAAAGAAACATTTTCTAAAATGAAAGTCAAATACTATAAAGGTTTGAAGGCTCTCTAACTAAAGCAAGTACCCTCATAAGACTGTAGGAATGGCTTAACAAGCTAATGTTGACCTTAGGTGCCTGAAATTTCAGATGCTTGAGATTGACAATTGGCCTGGAAATGGTAACCCTGTTAACCCAACATGACTCTGAATTTAAGTACCCTGAGCAAGCAAGGTAAAATCCTTCTTATTTTTCTGTGAAAAAGTAAAAAACCTTACCCATTAGAAAGCAGTGAATGAAATTCATGTGTACTTAATGGATTCACCAAAGGTTCTGTTTGTTTGTTTTTAATGTGGTTTGTCAACTATTATCATATTCAGAACATGAGATACTATTTAGCATGAAAAAATGTTAATAAACATTGCAGTTACCTACATATTCCAGTGAACTATTACGTTGTTGTTTTTCATGGTCATATTTAGGCAAACAGAGCAAGAAAAAAACCTGGCCAACCATTTTATTCATACAAGACTGTCAAACCATAGAAAGGATGAATTTGCTTAATTGAAATGGCAAATGAAAATCAGAGTTAACTCCATTAATTGCTACTAGACTAAGCTAAGGAGATAATTTTTGATAAATCTGTGACACATTTTTTTTGCTATTAGTATAGTAGGGTTGAGAATTTCCAAATGTACATAAGAATTTATGAGAATTTCAAAAAATATCTCCAAAGAAGTCCCCATCCCCAAATTATGTTTTCATTATAATATGGTAATTAGAATATAGTTTAATAATCATTTATATTTTCTTGGTTTCTCAATCATTTTTCACATAAATGAAGATATTCTATATTGTACCAAGTTTATCTATCCTCCAAAAATTGTAGGTGTTTGTGTGTGCATGTGTGTGTGTGTTATTAAATGCTTTTGGGGAAAGATAGTTCCTAGTTTTTCAAGTCTGTAAAAATTATGTAAGGCAATGTATTGAATATGTCTGTCAAATCTCTGAGATTCTTGGTAAATAACAGGTATGATGATGATGGTTGCTATTTTTTAATGGTTAATATATTCAGGTTAACCTGGATTTAAATGCCTTTTCTATATTTATTAACTGTCCAAGTTTGGGCAAAAAACTTGACATCTCTAAAATCTCAGTTATTTTAATCTATAATAGGGAAAATAATTACCTACCACATGAATTGTTGTGAAGATAAATTACAATAATTCTATTTTTAACACTATAAATTATGATGAATGGTACATTTGAGTTTTAAAATACCATGATACATCTGACTCATATTTTGTTATGCCTGATATTTTTGCATTAAAGATTTCATGTTATTTTTCCTGATTAGTTTTCTAAAATCTTGCTCCATTTGGGAGCATTTTTATTAAATTTTTGGGAATATTTTTCAATTTTACTATTTTTATTATTTAATCCCTCAAATTAAAAAAAAATAATTTTATTATTTTCTCATGTCTACATTTTCATCTTATTCTGTCTCTCCAACTTACTTGTAAGTTAACTGAATTTTAGTATTTCTCTTCTAATATTAAGAATAAAGCTATGGTTTTCCCATTCACTCAAAAATTTAAAAAAGAAAAATTCCCATAATCTTGCATTTTGCACCTACATATTATATAAATGCAACTTCAATTTCTCTTCATCCTAATGTTTTTAAGGAGTGTTTCAAAATTTTCTGGTTAATTTAAAAAGAATCTGCTATTGATTTTAGATCATATCTCAAATTTTAAAAATTAGATTCTAGGCCCTGGCTGGTAGCACAGTGGATAGAGTGCTGGCCTGTGAACCCAGAGATCACTGGTTTGATTCCCCAGCCAGGGTACATAACCAGGTTGCAAGCGAAGTCTCCAGCCAGGTCCGTGGCTGGAGGCAGGTGAAGGCAACCATACATTGATGTTTCTCTCCTTCTCTGCCTCTCTCCCTTCCTCTCTCTCTCTCTGGAAATGGTAAATAAAATCTTTAAAAAAAAAAGATTCTAAAAACAAAAATTAGATTCTGGGAAAGTCACACAATTTTTTGGGTTTCCCAGTGCATATAAAATTTGTTTACACTACAATGTAGTCAACAAGTGTGCTGTAGCAGTATGTCTAAAAAGTACCTGTATATAGAGTATTTAGAAACAGATTATTTCCCAATATTTCAAAGATATTATAGTTTTTAAGTTGATGCTGCATTTAAAATATATTGCATTTATGATCAGTGCAGTATTTTATGTGCTTATTCAAACTTATCAAACACATTTTTAAAATCTTCGTGAATGCTATGCTTATTTGATTGCTTGTTATAACCATTGTGGCGAGTGAACTGTGCTAATCATTTGTATTTAATCTTCAACAAAGACATTAAATACTATTATTTACATTTTATCAGTGAATAAACTGAGGTTTAGATAGATTAAATAACTTTGCCAAAGACACACAGCTAGTCAGTGATTCAAATGGCATTTAAACCAATTTCTTATGAGCCTGGAACATGTTTCTTCACCACCAACAGACACAGACTATTTGTGTGTTTCTTTTATCTTTTATTACTGATGATGATATAGATTCTCCTATATATGTTTGCTTTCAGATATCATTCTTGGTATTTGAAATGTCTTAGGGGTCTTAATTTATATATTAAAATTATTATTATTACTTTTAGAGAGAGGGGAAGGGAGAGAGGCAGAGAGGGAGTGAGACATCAATGTATGGTTGCATTTTTCACCTGCCTCCAGCTGGAGACCTGGCTGGAGACTTGGCTTGCAACCTGGTTATGTGCCCTGGCTGGGGAATCAAACCAATGACCTTTGGGTTCACAGGCTGGTGCCTTATTTAATTTACATATTTTATATTAAATGTTCTTATTAATTTCCAGACTTAAACAAAATTTAACTTTTATAACAGTTGCCCAAGCAAAACAAGTAACGATATTTGGAATTTGTCATCTATTAAAAAATATATGCTAACTTATTTTCCAAAAGAACTTAAGGCAATACATAATAGAATATATAATCTAAACTGGATTAAAATATATAAGAAATGTGATGTTCTTGTGAAAAGTCTGCAAGTAATGTAAGGTTTTGGATAATTTCTCTAACATTCTCTTGCCTTATTCTCCCCATGTCCTCAAGCTGGTAACTTTCATGGTTGAAGGATGACTATTATGAGCACAAAAACTTCTGTTTCTTTGGTTAAATCACAGGGAGATTATGCATTTTTCTCTCAAACATAGGAAAAGGTTGAGTTTCACTCTCATTGGAGAAATGTAACTCACATGCCTACCCCTCAATAAGATCACTCTGATAGCCTTACGGTAAACCAATGAATGGCAGCTTACCTTGGTAGCCAATGTAAGTATATATCAGATATAATGGAGGAGATGTGGTTGGATGTCTGCTCAAACCACTAATGCTACCACCCCCAGAAAAATGGTTCCATAGGACAATTCACAGATCATTCAGACATTTATGTGTGAATCTCAAATAAATTTTTAAATATAAGATTTTAGAATGTAAAGTATACATTTCATTTAATTTTATTTTTCAGGTTCTTCTTTTTGTATCTTAAGTGTTTATGCAAAATCAATCTTCTAGATTTACTGTTCTCAAAATATCCCTAGCAGCTTAAATGTGCTTGATGAGATACTAATATTTGTATTAGACTCATTCTGTATAGTTCTTGACTCCCTTTTCATCTGCTCAAAAATTTATTTTTCTCTGTAAGAACAAAGACTATACCTGTCAAATGTGCCCTGCAGCTTAGCACAACATTGGGCACATCCTAAAACCTAAATATTGTTGCTTCTAGTTAATGACACTCAGCAAATGAAATGTATAGGTTGACAGAGTAGTAGAAAGGTTGAGAGGCACCATTTTCCTTTTTATTCTAAACAAATTACAGCAAAATATACAACAGTGATGTTGAAGAAGAGTCAAGCCAGTTTCTAAAGATTTTTATTTCAAAACATGTTCTAGACCACAGTGGGTGGACAAACAACTTAGGAGAAATTGACTTGTTTTCCAGAGAATTAATGGTTGCTGTAGATCAATAATATGAAGAATGATCAAGTAGTTCTTCAGTATATTTTACAATATGTACTTTTGCTTTTTATATATTATCAATTGAAATTTGGTGTTTGCAAAGTTACTAAATCTCCTAGTTGGCCTTTGGTAGTGATGTTTTATATTTTTCAAAAATTATTTTAATAATTATTAAAATAAAATCAATAAGTGGAAAATATGAGGATAAAGAACATATACTAATTTTAAGTTTATGCTCTTAAATCATTTGAGAATGAGGTAATGCTTAAATATGATGGATATGTGAGTGTGTGTATACACATATGCACAGTACATATATTACTACATGCTACATATGTTACTTATGGTCTTTTAATTTTTGGAAAAATCTCTAAAATTAAAAATGTATGCCCTGGCTGGTGGCTCAGTAGATAGGTACCAGCCTGCGAACCTAAAGGTCTCTGGTTCGATTCTCAGCCAGGGCAGCATAACCAGGTTGCAAGCCAGGTCTCCAGCCAGGTCTCCAGGCAGGTCTGTGGCTGGAGGCAATTGAAAGGCAACCATACATTGTCTCTCTCCCTCTCTGCCTCTCTCCCTTCCCCTCTCTCTAAAAATAATAAATAAAGTCTTAAAAAAAAGAATTTAATGAATAGTGGAGTCAATTTGAATGCAGACCTAGCTCTACTATATAGTGTATATCACCTTGCTCCCTCCCTACCTGGGATATCCATGAGTCTAATTCATTTGCTGATGAGGAACTGGAAGACCCCAGATCATGTCAGTAACAATCTTAGGTTTCCTTATACCTAACTCATATTATTATTAATCCAAACTTTTACACAACTATTTTCAGTTGCTATTTTATAATGCTTTTAGCAAAATTGTTTATGATTTAAGTAAGGCATAATAGCCTAATGATTAGATAGAATCCATGATTACTTTCTGTATAACTGAAGTACAAATTGTTTTGCATAAACAATCCTGGGAGAAAAAATCCAATAAAAGCCATCAAATATTTGGCATATTTTACTACATTCTATTATTTTGTTGTTGGAGAAACATTTATCACTTTAAGGACTATAATAAAATGTGTGTGTTTTGGTTAAGTATTTCATACTATAAAATGTAGACTACAGTATTAGTTTTTCTCCTCGAAGAAATATCCATGCACTATAGTTTGTTTTCACACCAAATATGTGACTCTTTTCAAGTTAATGGATAAATTTGCTCATCTCTTTCTTTATTATAAGGCAAAGATAAATAAGTCTTCTTCACTCTATCTACTGAGATAACTTGTGCCCATGCGAAAGGTGATCTGTTCTAATCAACTTCACAAAGTCTGATGGCATTACACGGAACATAGCTCATACCTGACACAACCACAGAATGATACAGTTCAGGACAAACATTGGTGACCTGAATAATACATGACAGACAGATGACCGGGTGAGAAAAGTAATTTTTCACCTACATCACTTGAATTTCTTTATTAAAGGCTGAGACATGTTTGATGGGAAGAAGGCTGCTTTGCCAGCTACAAGCTGGTGTGCTTTATTAAGAGCTCAGTCAGTATTCCCCTGCTATTTCACTATTTGAAAAATGTTATTCTGGCAAGAAAATACAATAGACATCTACTCTACATGAAAATTCAGCATTTCAAAGACATTCTATAAGAATGCAAAGTTTTGGTAATCAGATATTATTATTTAATATACTTATATGGTCAGGAAGATCAAAGTCACTGAATAGAAATATCAAATTTAAAATTGTATAGGTTATTTATGAATTGATGGTTCATAGCTGCTCATGTTTTTATTTTGCAATGCAATTTATACAAATAAAATGTATTTAAAAAGTGAAGTTTATCATTAATGATAGTTATATTACACATATTTCTAATGGATTATTTCAGGTAAAAAGATATTTAATTACTTTAGATAGCATTCTTTGACAAATATTCTGATATCATTACTATATTGCAAAATTTGAATGAAATGTATGGTTTAGTGCAATAGTTGAATCTTAATTACTAAAAAATGAAATTTTAAACTTTAAATAAGAAAGTAAATGACAGTGCTTAATTAAAAAAAATTGGTCTTGATAGTAAGAAGTATGTTTTTTTTTTCTTTTTTTTAAAATTTTATTGTTGTTGTATTACATCCATCCCTTTTTTGCTCCCCTCTGTCCCCCTCCCCACCCACCATTTCCCCCCAAAGTCAATCCCACCTGTTGTCCATGTCCATGGTTCCTTTATACTAGGTTCTTGTCTAAGCTGCTCCCCTTCTTTGCCTCTGCCTCCCCCCTCCCCCCAACCCCTTTCCCCCTGACCACTGCAGGCCTATTCCTTGTATTCATACACTTGGTTCTGTTTTGCTTGTTGTTAGTTTTGTTCATTATTGTCCCATAATGGGTGAGATCATATGATATTTGTCCTTCACTGACT
>PVIW01011710.1:12552-36021 GCA_004026585.1 Noctilio leporinus | reverse complement strand
AAGATCATACACCATGATCAAGTGGGCTTCATCCCAGGGATGCAAGGATGGTACAACATTCGAAAATCAATCAATGTAATACACCACATCAACAACTTGAAAGATAAAAACCATATGATCATATCAATAGATGCTGAAAAAGCATTTGATAAAGTGCAGCAACCATTTATGATAAAAACCCTCAGCAAAATGGGAATAGCGGGAGCATACCTCAACATTATAAAGACCATCTATGAGAAAACTGAAGCCAACATCATACTTATCGGACAAAAACTGAAAACTTTCCCCCTAAGATGAGGAACGAGACAAGGCTGTCCACTTTCTCCACTTCTATTCAACATTGTCTTGGAAGTTCTAGCTATAGCCATCAGAGAAGAAAAAGGAATCAAAGGTATCCAAATTGGAAAGGAGGAAGTCAAACTGTCATTATTTGCAGATATTATGATAGTGTACATACAAAACCCAATAGACCCCACCAAAAACTTGCTCAACCTAATAAGCAAATTTAGCAAAATAGCTGGGTATAAAGTCAATATCCAGAAATCAAAAGCATTTTTGTATACCAATAATGAAACAACAGAAATAGAAGCAAAAAAACAAATCCCACTTACCATAGCAACAAGAAAAATAAAGTACCTAGGAATCAACTTAACTAAGGAGGTAAAAGACCTGTACTCAGAAAACTACAGAACAATGAAGAAAGAAATCAAGGAAGACACAAATAAATGGAAGCATATACCATGTTCATGGATGGGAAGAATTAACATCAGTAAAATGTCCATACTACCCAAAGCAATCTACATATTCAATGCAATCCCAATTAAAATACCAATGACAAACTTCACAGAAATGGAAAAAACAGTTCAAAATTTTATATGGAGCCAAAAACGTCCATGCATAGCCAACACAATCTTGAGAAAGAAGATCAAGGTAGGAGGAATCACAATACCGGACTTCAAACAATACTACAAGGCTACTGTCATCAAAACAGCATGGTACTGGCATAAGAATAGACATATAGAGCAATGGAACAGAATGGAGAGCCCAGAAATTAACCCAGGACTCTGGTCAACTTATATTTGACAAAGGGGGAAGGAACATCAACTGGAGTAAAAACAGTCTCTTCAACAAATGGTGTTGGGAGAACTGGACAGCAACATGCAAAAAGATAAAACTAGACCACCAACTTACACCATACACCAAAATAACCTCAAGATGGATAAAGGAGTTAAACATAAGCAGTGCCACCATAAAGGTCCTGGAGAAAAATATAGGCAGTAAACTTTTGGATATCCTACGCAAAAATGTGTTTACTGATACTTCACCAAGGACAAAGGAAATAAAAGAATGAATCAACAAATGGGACTATATCAAATTGAAAAGTTTCTGTTCAGCTAAAGAAAATATCAGCAAAATTCAAAAGGAACCAACTGTATGGCAAAACATAATTGCCAATGATACCTCAGACAAGGGTCTGATCTCCAAAATATACAAAGTACTAATGCAACTCAACACCAGGGAGACAGACAGCCCAATTAAAAAATGGGCAAAGGACCTGAACAGACAACTCACTGAGGAAAATATACAAAGGGCCCAGAGGCATGTGAAAAAATGCTCAACATCACTAGTCATTCAAGAGATGCAAATTAAAACCGCAATTAGATACCACCTCACACCTGTCAGAATGGCAATCATCAGCAAATCAATAAACAACAAGTGTTGGCGAGGATGTGGGGCAAAGGGAACCCTCATACACTGTTGGTGGGAATGGAGGCTGGTGCAGCCACTGTGGAAAACAGTATGGGGTTTCCTTAAAAATCTAAAAGTGTAACTGCCTTTTGATCCAGCAATTCCACTACTTGGACTATGCCCAAAGAATCCTGAAACACCAATTCATTAGAACCTATGCACACCTACGTTCATAGCGCACTATTTACAATAGCCAAGTGCTGGAAACAGCCCAAGTGCTCCTCAGTGGATGATTGGATCAAAATCTTTGGTACATCTACACAACAGAATTCTATATAGCAGAAAGAAAGAAGGAACTCCTACGCTTTGCAACAACATGGATGGAACTGGAGAGTATTATGCTTAGTGAAATAAGGCAATCAGTGAAGGACAAATATCATATGATCTCACCCATTACGGGACAATAATGAGCAAAACTAACAACAAGCAAAACAGAACCAAGTATAAGAATACAAGTAATAGGCCTTCAGTGGTTAGGGGGAAAGGTGTTGGGTGGAGGAGGGAGGGGGGAGGGGCAAGGCAGAGGCAAGAAAGGGGATCAGTTTAGACAAGAACCTAGTATAAAGTAACCATGGACATGGACAACAGATGGGATTGACTTTGGGTGGGTGGGGAGGGGGACAGAGGGGAGCAAAAAGGGGATGGATTTAATACAACAACAATAAAATTTTAAAAAATATCTTTAATTAAATAAGAATGTATATATAAACATAACATTAATCTATAACCTAGGATCATGCCTAATATAGTAACAGTAATTACCATTTAAAGTCAGGAAAACTAACTAGGATGTCTATTAACACTCTGAATATTGCACTGGAAAATCTAGTCAATGCAATTAGAGGAAAGTAATGTTCCTCTAATTTTTAAGTTATATATAAAAATAAAACTCAAATATATAAACCATAAATTAGAAGAAATTTAATCTATGGAATGATAGACCCCATTTATATAACAAAATATCATTGGAAGCACATTTTAAAAAGTTCATAATGGGCATATATAACCGATTTAAAAATTAAAAATTCATTGTACTTTAAAAGACAATGGTTTTGGAGATAAATAAAGTTCTATGTGATTGATAGCAACAAAATATAAATGTGCATTGATTAATTATACAGGAAACATAAAAAACACTTTGTGGTTAAAATCTATAAATCAACAAATGCTTTCTAAAAAGCCTAAAAGAGAACATTAAGTAAGTAAAATTACATGTCACATGTCTGGAAAAGAGCACTCATTTTTCTGTATTTTTATTCTCTATTGTATTTTTCCATTACCATTTTGTCCCTATATACTCCCCTCCCTCCAGCAATGACCACGCTATTGTCAATGTCCTTGAATCCTTTTTCCTTTTTGCTCAATCCCTCCACCTCCTAAATTCCCCCACCACTAGCTATTCTGCTATCTATGAGTCTGTCCTCATTTTTCTTGTCAGTTTCTTCATTACATTTTACATATGAGTGAAATCATATGGTATTTGCCTTCTCTGACTGACTTATTTTACTTAGCAAAATGTTTCCAGGTCCATACATACTGTTGCAAAGGGTAAAATGTTCTTTTTTACAGCCAAGTGGTATTCCATTATGTAAATGTCAGATAGTCGTTTTACTCTTTCACTTATTGATGGACATTTCAGCTGCTTCCATATCTTGGCAATTATAAATAATGCTGCAATGAACATAGGAGTGATTATATTCTTTCAAATTAGTTTTTTGAGTTCCTTTGGATATATTCCCAGCAGTGGGATTGTGGGTCAAAAGGCAGATCCAGCCCTGGCTGTTTTGGCTCAGTGGATTGAGCTCTGGCCTACAAACCCAAGTGTCACTGGTTCAATTCCTAGTCAGGGCACATACCCTGGTTGCAAGCCAGGTCTCCATCCAGGTCCCCAGCTGGAGGCAGGTGAAAGGCAACCATATGTTGATGTTTCTCTCCTTTTCTTCCTCCTTCCCTTCCCCTCATTCTAAAAATAATGAATACAATCTTTTTTTTTTTTTTAAAGGCAGATCCATGTTTAAATTTTTGCAGTTATCTCCATATTGCTTTCCACAGTGGCTGCACCAATCTACATTCCCACCAACTGTGTGAAAGGGTTCCTCTTACTACACATCCTGGCCAGCATTTGTTTGTTGATTTATTGATGATATCCATTCTGATAGGTGTGAGATTATATCTCATTATGGTTTTAATTTGCATTTCTCTGCTGATTAGTGACATTGAGCATCTTTCCATATGTCTATTGGCTATCTGTATGTCTTGGAGAAGTCTTTATTAGGGTCCTTTGCCCATTTTTAGATTGGGTTGGTTTTTTGATGTTGAATTTTATAAGACTTTATAAATTTAGGTTTTTAATCCCTTATCAAATATATCAGCAGATATGTTCTACCATTTTGTGGGTTTTCTTTTTTATTTTGTGGATTGTTTCCTTTCTTGTGCAAAAACATTTTAGTTTGGTGTAGTCCCATTTGTTTATTTATTTTTTTTCTTTTGCTTCTTTTATTTCATTGGGAGACATACCCAATGAATATTGCTACTAGCAATGTCTGTGATTTTTCTCTTTTCTTCTAGGATTTTTGTGGCTTTGGGTCTAACATTTAAATATTTGATCCATTTGGAATGTTTGTAAAGTACTTATTCTCTATAAATTAATCTGTAAAAAAATTAAAATTTGAAGACTTTATTTATTTTGCCCATCCCGGACTCAAACACTTTAAAAACTGAAATTTTTACCCTGGCCACCTGGCTAGTGTGGCTCAGTTGGTTAGAGCAACATCCAGTGAACCAAATTGTTGTGGGTTTGATTCTCATTCAGGGCTCCCCAGTCAGGCACATGCCTGGGTTGCAGGTTCCATCTCCAGTACAGGTGTATGCAAAAGGCAACCAACTGATGCTCCTCTCTCACATTGATATCTTAATGTATCTCTCTTTACCCCACTCAATAATAAAAAAAAGTCCCTGGGTGAAGATTTAAAATAATAATAATAATAAAACAAAATGAAAATAAAACCTAGGAACTTGATTCTAAAATTTATCCTTCTCTATCAAATATACATATACTATCAAAGTAAGTCACTAAATAGAAAGTTATTGGTATACTGATCGACAAATAAAACAAAAGGATAAAAGAAGTTTCCATAGGGAGTCTCAAGTCTAGAAACAAGTTTAAATATTAGAGCAAGTGAGGGTGGCTAATCATTTAATTTAATTTTATTGCCAAACCAGTAAAAACAAATTTAAATTATAGTCATGGTGAAGTATGCAAGTAGAAGAATGTGGCACAGTTCTGATCTTTATGATTCCCAATTTATGAATGAGGAAACTAAATTTTGTTAATTAGTAAGTTTTTCAGTGTTGCAGATAAAATAAAGAATGAACTAGAAAGTGGATCCAAGCCAATATTAAACTCAAGCTTATATTTTACTAGTAAGAATTTTTAGTGCCTGAACATGTGGAATTTCCCTGTATTACAATCCCTTAAAAATCAGTATTGAGCATACAAACAGGAGTTGGGTATATGTGTAAACTGTACATAGAAGTCAAATATTTCTTACTGGCTCTGCAGTATCATAACTGGTAATTCAGTTGACTCTTCAATGCATCAGAACTACTACAAATTCTACCAAAATCATCTTTAAATTTGTTAGTTCGGCATTATTACCCAGTCCTATTTTTATGTTTATAATTGTTAACAAGAAATGAAATATACTTTGATACTAACTAATAATGACATCCTTCCAGAAACTCTTTAACTGCTGATCTTTTTATTTTACACTTAAAATATAACTAGGATTGTGAAAGAATACATAGGAACAGATTTAATGTTACTGAAGGCTTCCCCTACATAATCTTAAACAGCACACACACACTATCTTTTGGAAAAGCAGGCACAAGATTGAAACCATTAGGAGGCCATGAAAAAGAGGACGACGGATGTAACAAACATTTAAATTTCCCTACAAAGCATTTCATCTTTGTCAGAATTTAATTTAAAACATTTCTGCCCTGGCTAGTAGCACAGTGGATAAGCTGTGGGCCTGCGAACCCAAAGGTCGCACGTTCAATTCTCCAGCCAGGGTACATAACTAGGTTGCAAACCAGGTCTCCAGTCAGGTCTGTGGCTGGAGGCAGGTGAAACACAAACATATACTGATGTCTCTCTCCCTCTCTGCCTCGCTCCCTTCCTCTCTTTCTAAAAATAATGAAATAAAATCTTTAAAAAAAAAATTTTCTTACATTCAATATTCACTGTAGACAGGCTCTAAATCAGATCATCTGCTGCCAAAGCTAAAGTATCAAATAGAGAGACATAAACCTGAGTGTATTTTACATAACAATGCCTAATAATTATTTTAAAATCCTTCCTGAAGGCATCATGTACTGTAGTTATTAAAGGAGAATCTAAGAAGGAACTGAAGACCTAAACACACATGCTTGCAATATATATGAAAATAGAAACAGAAATACCTGGAGAAATAAAGTTGAAACTTAGAAACACTTTAATCGGCTCTGTTCGATTTAATAGATTTTATGTTGTTATTTTACCAGTGGCATCCATTTATTAACACCCCTTCAAACTGTCTTATCTATTTGCATTTTATATTGTTAAAATGCTTTAATGAATATTCAAATTATATGGATTAAAATAGATTGACAACTAAATTTAGGAACACTACTACATTCTCAGGGTGATATTAGCAAGCACTAAAATGGCATCCCTATTAAATACATGGCTTATCCATATCCCAGAGGACTCAAGTGTCACACAGTGGCATTTCTTAAACCACAATATTCTAATCTAGAATCCATAATCTATATTTTACACAGGTTTCATTTCTGCAGTCTTAGTTCTCTGAACATTTAAAATATCCTGGGCACTTGATCTTATTTTAAATACCTTGGCTAAAGTTATCTCTCTGCCGATAAAGTAATAATTGGGTTGAGCAATATTTAACTTTCCTTCTTTGTGGAGCTTGAAAGAATTGGTGGCCATTTTATCTGCCTTCCCTCTTGGGCTCATTCCAACAATAACACCAAGTTTCCAGCATCTTCCTGGAAGTACCTTGTCCAAACACATAGCATCCCCAACTTTTATGGCCACCAACCAAGGTGTAAGACTCCAGAATACTGAACTTGGATAGCCAATGACCCTTATGTTCATGAATCCAATAGGATAATAACAAATAAGCATTTGTTAATGGGCATGAGAGCACTTGATGCAGTTATCTCCCAGAGCTCAATAGGCAGGGATCAGACAAAAATGCCCATCTACCAGTTTTTCACTGGAAAGTGTGTGATGGCATATTTTACAGGCTGCCATGAGAGGATTCAGTTTTATAATAACCATCCATTAGGGTTTATGACAGTTGTTCTGGGAGCCCAAATAAGCCAGTGAGCATCTGTCTTACCCCCATCCATCTCATTCCAGCAATAAAAACAAGTTGCATTTTCTCCCTAGTAGACTCTTATTCACATATTTAGTTCCCCAACTTTAACAGTTTTTATATAAGGGATGATTGCCAAATCACTGGGCTCTGATGATAGCCAATAAAGTCTGCATTCCTCAGGACTATAGCAAACAAAGAAGCTGCATATTTACACTCTGATCTTTGAAGTTCCAGCTTCTAATCAGCCTGCATATGGGTGTTCACTGAGATCTTCTATCTTGGGACAGTGATATGTCTTGGAACACCCTCAACTACTGGGAGTCAGTAAGAATAAAGATGGCAGTTTATATAACCTCGAAGTTTTGTGAAATAATCAGAAGCTCAGGACAGGCTGACCGACAAGTTTCATCTCTTAAAACAAGACCAATCTGTCAAAATTGGGAGAGGTGAATATTTTGTCTATGTGCAGAAACCAACATAGAGAGTCAAGAAAAATAAAGAAACAATGGGATACGTTCCAAACAAAAGGACAACTCAGTCCTCTAGAAAAATGATCTTAATGAAATAAAGATGAGTGGGTGGGGAGATCCAAGATGGTGGAGGAATAAGTGGAAGTTACACTATCTTCCTTCCAAGACCAATCTGGAATTATACCTAAATTGTAGAGAAATTATCCATAATAACCAACTGAACACTAGTTGGGAAGAAGCCTTATAACCACTGACAGACAGAAGAAACCACTTCACCAGGAAGAGACTGGTAGGGAATGAGGAGGAGGAGGAGGAGAGGGAGGCAATTGAGGGCTCGCTGGGCTCACTTGGGTGGCAGCTGAAGTTCCAGAAGACTATTTCAGCAGCTGAAGGGTTCCCCTGAAAAATGTGTTGCTTAAGAAAAGATCCACGTATTGCTCATTCAGGGTGTTGGCATAATTTTGTTCCTTTTGATTGTAGAACTGAAAACATTCTAAAAATGATTGAGTCATATACTTTAAAAAAGTGAATTATATAGCATGGGAGTTATACTTTAATATTGATGTTTAAGAAAGTTGCTGAGTCACGTATATAGTTATCAATGTCAACAAATATTTGTAATGATACAAGAAATCTTTGTGTATTTTGTTACCACTCAGTGTTCACCTTCTCTATTTGCATCATCATCTAATCTTTTATGTAATCACTTAAAAGTGGGTCATAACCTTCACCTAAAATTAAAGTACAATGTGGCCCTATATAGAGCAAAGGTATTAAAATGACTAAACATAGGAATTCAAAAAAAAAAATGTATTGCTTCATGAAGACAGACAGTGAAGGCTACTTGGGTTCCAAGTGCAGCAAATAATAAAACCCTGTCATGATGGTGAGAATAACCACAGTGGTAATAATGAAAGTGCTGTGTTGGAAATAAAATAAACTGGGTACATGACACTGGGCTTGTGCACTAATTTCTACACAAAGGTAAACAATACAATTAGGTTGGCATCTTAAAAATATAAAATGAGTAATACTTTCTAGAGATGTCATTAAAAATTATTGCCAGCTTGTTCTACTGTCAACAATTTCTCTTCCCACACTAAAGATTTAAGGAATAAATTATACAATTGGCATGAAATCTTGTGTTCTAACTTATAAACTATAAATTATGAGTCCATGCTCTATTATAAATTACACAGAAAAAATGGTTGATCATTTGAATGTTATGATCTAGTTATATGATTTAATTTTTCATCAAGCAAAATAAGAGTTTTTAAATATTAGAAAATGACTTTCAGAAGGTTAAAGGGAAAGGGGCCAAGGTGTGAGGAAGCAAGTACACCTATTTATCCTTAACTGGGCAAAACCACAGCTTTCCCTGAAATGTTCACAATAGATTCTTCATTCTACTTTTTACCCATATATAATTTGCAAAGCTCACAATGTGTTTTCTAGCTTTTAGTTTAAACAAAAAAGTTCTAAAATGCCACCTGCATGGAGGGCTGAAACAGAGGAACTGAATTTATAAGGAATGAGTAAAAGAGCATGAAGAGATATGGGCATGCCTTAACAATTACATAGTGAAAATGTATGTGGTTTGTTAAAGGAAAATCACATTGGACTTGAAGATGAGAGGCAGGGACATTTTTAAAGATTTTATTTATTATTTTTAGAGAGAGGGGGAAGAAGGGAGGAAGAGAGGGAGAGAAACATCAATGTATGGTTGCCATTTGCATGTCTCCAGCTGGAATTGAACCTGCAACCTTTTGGTTCACAGGCCAGCATTCATTCCACTAAGCCACACCAGGAGAAATTTTTTAGACAAGTTTCATATTTGAAGTGGCATTTCAAATTGGAGGAGGAGTTTAATATTTTTGAGTAGCTAGTTCACACTGGTCAACAACAGTCCAAGAAGGCCAGTTTGACGATTAGACTTCCCAGAAATCAGTGAAAGAAATAGATGAAAATGTAACTGGTGAAAAATGATCCTGCAGGAATAGTTGGCTATCAGAAGCATATTTTTAAAAGATTTTATTCATTATTCTCAGAGAGAAGTGAAGTGAGAGAGGCAGAGAGGGAGAGAGACATCATGTATGGTTGCCTTTCACCTGCCTCCAGCTATGGACCTGGCTGAAGACCTGGCTTGCAACCTCATTATGTGCCCTGGCTGGGGAATCAGAAGCATTTTGAAGGTTATAAAAGAAATGCCTATGGAATGATATAAAAAAATTCAAAATGTATTTTTAAAAAATGGTATGAACAACAGTGTGTTGATTGGAGGGGGTAGTATAAGGGGAATTAAAAGGCAATGGGTAAAAATACAGATGAAAAAAGAATGCTATCCTGAGAGCCTCTGCAATTCCATATTATTAGGTTTGCCAAAAAGTCCATTTAGTTTTTTCCATAAAATAGAAGACACATTTTATTTCATTTTCTTCAAAACTTTATTGATTTGAGTGTTTTGAGAATGTCAGCTATCTCCCAATATTGGTTTCTAGTAGGCAGAGGACAGGGGTTCTTTTATATACTTTCCAAATCATAAGACAGCCCTATACCAAGAAACTATTTGACCAAAATATCAATAGAACCAAGAAACTTTGCAAACCATTTTTGCATTATTAGATCAGCCACAGCTCTGTCTCCATACACTGCACAAATTGGTTTTGTTTTAACCTTTCTTGAAATAATTAAACATAACGCACTGAAAATGTTGCATATCTTCTTCCACCTTCAATGTTAAAATGACTGCACAAAAGTTCACCAATTTTGCAAAGGTTTTTTTTTAAATTTTATTTATGTTGTATTACAATCATTTCATTTTATCCCTCATTGCTCTCCAAACCCTCCCCCTAGTCAATCCCCACATTATTGTCCATGTCCATGGGTCCTTCACACTAGCTCCTCCACTGAACCCTTTCTCCACTTTATTCTCTCTCCATCTCCCCCTTAGTAGTCAAATTTATTCTGAGCCTCTCTAAAACTTATATATATATATATATATAGTATTTTAAAAATAAATAAATTAAATTAAATGTCCATACTACCCAAAGCAATCTATAGATTCAATGCAATCCCAATTAAAATACCAATGACAGACTTCACAGAAATAGAAAAAAAAGTACTTCAAAAATTTATATAGAGCCAAAAAGCCCATGAGTAGTCACAGAAATCTTGAGAAAGAAGAACAAGTTAGGAGGAATCACAATAGCAAACATCAAACTATACTACAAGACTATTGTAATCAAAACACTCTGGTACTGGCATAAGAATAGACATATAGATCAATGGAACAGAATAGAGAGCCCAGAAATAAACCCCAGGGCTCTATAGTCAATTAATATTTAACAAAGGGGGAAGGAACATAAAATGGAGTAAAGATAATCTCTTCAACAAGTGGTGTTGAGAGAACTGGACAGCAACATGCAAAAAGAAAAAAAAAAACAAAAAAAAAACACAACAACAACTAGACCACCAATTTACACCACACACCAGAATAACCTCAAGATGGATAAAGGACCTAAACATAAGCAGTGCCACCATAAAGGTACTGGAGAAAAATATAGAAAGTAAAATTTCAGATATCCTGTGCAAAAATATGTTTTCTGATACTTCTCCAAAGGCAAAGGAAATCAAAGAGCAAATAAACAAATGGGATTATATCAAACTGAAAAGTTTCTGTTCACCTAAAGAAAACACCAGAAAAATTAAAAGGGAACCAATTGTATGGGAAAACATATTTGCCAATGATACCTCATACACGGGTTTGATATTAAATATATATAAAAAACTTATGCAACTCAACACCAGGGAGACAGGCAGCCCAATTAAAAAATGAGCCAAGACCTGTACAGACACCTCTCTTAGGAGGGCATATAAATGGGTCAAAGGCATATGAAAGAATGCTCAACATCACAAGCCATCAAAGAGATGCATATTTAAACCACAATAAGATACCACCTCACACCTGTCAGAATGACAATCATCAACAAATCAACAAACAGCAAGTGCTGGAGAGGATATTCGGAAAAGGGAAGCTTGGTGCACTGTTGGTGGGAATGCAGACTGGTGCAGCCACTAAGGAAAACAGTATGGAATTTCCTCAAAATGCTAAAAATTAACTTCCTTTTGATCCAGCAATTCTACTACTAGGATTATACCCAAAGAACCCTGAAACACCAATTCAGAAGAACCTATGTACCCCTATGGTCATAGCAGTGCTATTTACAATAGCCAGGTGCTGGAAACAGCCTAAGTGCCCATCAGTGGATGAATGGATCAAAAAACTTTGGTATATTTACACAATGGAATACTACACAGCAGAAAGAAAGAAGGAACTCCTACTCTTTGCAACAACATGGATGGATCTGGAAAGTATTATGCTTAGTGAAATAAGCCAGCCAGTGAAAGATAAATACCATATGATCTCACCCATTATAGGATACTGTCTACGCAGAGATGTTAAGATGGTAATTGTGATGAGAATCCCTAATCTTTTCAAGCAGACAGTTGTTGAATAAATTATTTCCTTCCATCAGCCAATCTCTTGAATATTGGATTTTAAGCAGCAACCAGCAGAACGTGGGTTTAGTATCACCAATGTGTACTTCAAAAAAAAAATGTATTTATTTTCTTAAAGTTTTTATTATTTTCTGAGAGAGAGGAAGGAAGAGAGGCAGAGAGGGTGAGAAACATCAGTGTATGGTTGCCTTTCACTTGCCTCCATCTTCGGACCTGGCTGGAGGCTTAGCTTGCAACCTGGTTATGTGCCCTGGCTGGGAATTGAACCAGCGACCTTTGGGTTCACTGGCTGGTACCTTATGCACTGAGCCACCAGCCATGGCTCAATATGTACTTCTTAATCCCTTACCTTATTCACCCAACTACCAATACCCAACCAATTAGGCAACTACCAGTTTGTTTTCTGTATCTATGAATGAATGTTTATTTAGTTTCTTCATTAGATTCCACATATAAGTTAGGTTATATGGTATTTATCTCTCTCTAACTGGCTTATTTCACTGAGCATAATATCTTCTAGGTCAACCTATGCTGTGACAAATTACAAGATTTCATTAATTTTTAATGTCTGAGTTATATTTCATTGCGTATATGTACCACTGATTTTTTATCCACTCTTCCTTTGACAGTCACTTGGGCTCTTTTCATATCTTGGCTGTTGTAATTAAGATAGTAATGAACATAGCATTGCACATATTCTTTCAAATTAGCGTGTTTGCACCAATCTACATTCCTACCAACATTGCATGAAAATTCCCTTTTGTCCATATACTAACCAACATGTTGTTTTTCTTATTTATTGATTATAGCCATTCTGACCAGTGTGAGGTGATGTGGTTGTAATTTGCACTTATTTGATAAGAATGAGCATATTTTATGTTTATTGGCTATTTCTAGGTCCTCTTTGAGAAGTATCTATTTAGGTCCTTTGCCCATTTTTTAATTGTATTGTTTGGTTTAATTGTGTTGAGTTTTATAAGTTCTTTACAAATTCTGTATATTAACTCCTTATTGGATGCACCATTGGTGACTATGTTTCATACAGTAAGTGAGGTGTTATTGTTGTTGTTGTTGGTTTCCTTTGATATGCAAAACTTTTTATTTTAATGTACTGTCATTTATTTTTTTTCTTGTTTTCCTTGTCCAAAAAACATGTATGATTTCTTTCATTTTCTTTTTAATTTTTAGATGTGCATTCATTAACGTTCATAAATAATAGACTTTTAGATACATTGTTTAAAAATGAGAAGCTACTAGAAGTACTTTAGATAATAATATAAAGAATGAAATTAAATTTTAGAGTATGAAAACATACTTAGAATTACATAATTAGCTTGCAGCAATATGGTTATGAGAATTATATTTTTGTTTATGTATTTTACTAGTCTCATCCTTCTCATGATCCTACCATACTGGTTCCTCCCAGGAATCCATGTACTTTCAAGACTCAGCTCAGAAGGAAATTTTGCTCCAGAGTCACAGCAGGTACCCCTTTACCTTAGTGTTTGAGCTACAGCAATTGTAAAGGTTTTGAATGAACAGTTCTGAGCTTAAAAATACTGATTTCTCCATTTTTAGAAAAGAAACACATTCTTACAAATGTGTTTATGAAATAAACAGGCTGTATATAGTTAATTCCCATTATTATAATGAAGGAACACATATATTAAGAGTTTTATCACATGAATTATGTAATTCTCCAAATAAACTTTTGGGATAGTTAAAATTTATTAGTAGATAACAGAGCAGATATTATAATTCAGGTCTATTATCATTTAAATATGCAAAGCACTTAATGTGTAGAACACTGATTAAGTCATAAAAGGGTTTAAGATCCTCTCAATTAAAGAAAAAGGAAAGTTATGAACAAGTTAAAAGAGCAAGTACAAGAAAAGGAAAGTCTTCTTGTTTTCTACCTCTCTCACAAAATAGCTTAGAGCTTGAGATTATGTACCACGTATCATACTCTTTAGTACTCTCAACAGTGAGTAACTTAGTAGATGCTCAAATGTGTTACTCATAATTCTGCTTCATTTCTAACATGATAACTTATTCTAGCTATCATTTAAGAGAAGGCAAAACAGAAAACTCAATGACATTTCACATACACACACACCTTCTTGTCCCTTAAATAGATAAAAGTCTCCTGTAAAATATATATTGGCTTGATTTCATTAGCTGAGTTAACTTTTCGTGTATATATTCATTGTGTATTTTTGTTCATTCTATAAATTTTGTTGCTAAACACATTTTATTAAAATTAAGTCAAGGCATCCAAGATGCCAGAAGAGTAAGTAAAAGCTACATCAACCTCCTCTTAGGACCAAATTTGAATTTTAACTAAATTAAGAAAAATCATCCTGAATAACCAACTGAACACTAACTGGAAAGGAGCCTTATAACCAAGGACATGCAAAAGAAACCACATAACCACAATGAGACAGGTAGGGGGTATAGATGCAAATGAGGGATGGCTGGGTTCACACAGGCAACAGCTGAAGTTCCAGAGGGATATTTGTGTGGGGTCTAAATCTCAAGCTGTGCTCCAGGCCAAGAGCACAAGAACTGGAAAAGGGATGAAGTTAACATGCAGTTGTGAAAAGTAGAGGAGCTTCTGTTCACCAGAGAAATAGCTAAGGAATCAGAGAACCTCTTAATGGGCCACTACACAAAATTTTGTTTAAAGCCACTTACCCTGGGATCTAGCAGAGGGAGGGCCAGGTGGACCAGAGATGTGTGAGAAGTGTTTGGTGACCCCAGGGGAGAGAGAGAAAGAATCATCCACCAGCATTCTTCTGCTGAGTCATTCCCCACTCTGCAGAATACATCTTTCTCAGGGAAAGCACGCTTCTTCAAGTATCAACGGCCTGAGGGAAAGCAATAGGCCTGCCCACAGAAATCCCTCTTACCCTACCCTGTGGAGCTTAAGCCTGGAAGCTGAGTACAGCTTGAGACTATATCAGAGATTAAGCCTAGGTGTATCTCTGGTAGCTCTGAGACATTAGCTCCCCTGGGTCCAGTGCTAAGAAAAAATGGACTTGGTGCACAGTCTGGTTCTTTCTGCACACACTCAGGACCAGCAGATGGAGTTTCAAACAGGCTACCTGAGGCCAGTGACAAGTAGTGTTTGACACAGGTATTCACCAGAATTATTGCATATTTATCTAACATATAGGAACAAATACAAAGAAGCAGCCAACATGGAAATACAAAGACATAGGTACCATGAAAAAACAAAAGAATTCTCCAAAAGAAGAACTAGATGAAATGGAGGAAGCAATTTATCAGATAAAAGGTTTACAGTAACAATTATAAGGATATTCAACAGCATTTTTAAAAAGACAAAGGAACCATTGAAAAAGGCCAGGAAGAATTAAGAATGCAATATTAGAAATAACTAATACACTGGAAGGAATAAAGAGTAGGTTAAATGAAGCAGTGGATTGAGGTAGTGATTTGGAATACCAGGTAGAAAATATCATCCAAGCAAAGCAGAAAAGAGAAAAAATTATTTTAAAAAATGAGAAGAGGCCCTGGCCGGTGGCACAGTAGATAAGGTGCCAGCCTGTAAATCCAAGGGTTGCTGGTTCAATTCCCCAGCCAGGGCACATAACCAGGTTGAAAACCAGGTCTCCAGCCAGGTCTGTAGCTAGAGGCAGGTGAAAGGAAACTATACATTAACGTTTCTCTCCATTGCTGCCTCTCTCCTTTCCCTTCTCTCTAAAAATAATAAATTTTTTTTTTAATGAGAAGATTTTAAGAAACGTTCAAGACAACATAAAGCATAGCAACATCTACATCATAGCAATCCCAGAAGAAGAGAATGAGCAAGGTATTGAGAACCCATTTGAAGAAATAATAACCTAAAACTTCTCTGATCTGGTGAAGTAAATAGACACACATGTCCAGAAAACACAGAGAGTCCCAGATAAGATGGACACAAAGAGGTCTACACCAAAACAGGTAATTAAAATGGCAAACCTTAAAAAGGAGGTATCATTAATGTCACAAGAGTATAGCAGTTGGATACCTACCATGGAGCTCCAATTAGACTGTCATCTGCTTTTTCAAAAGAAACATTTCTGTCCAGAAATTATAAAAAAACAAGGAACTGCAACTGAGGCTACCAGCAAGGCTATTGTTTAAAGTTGAAGGAGAAATATAGATCTTCACAGACAAGGAAAAGCTAAAAGTTTGTTAACACCAAACAAATACAGCAACAAATGTTCAAGGGTGTGCAGAAGAAGAACAAGAGAATTAGAACAAGAAAAACAAAAACAAAAACACATATAACAAGACAGGGAGAAGAACAGCTCTTGCTGGTGGCACAGTGGATAAGGCACTAACCTTCAATTCCCAGTCAGGGCACATAACCATGTTGCAAGCCAGGTCCATTGCTGGAGGCAGGTGAAAGGCAACTATACATTGATGTTTCTCTCCCTCTCTGCTTTCTCTTCTCTTTTAAATAAATAAATTAATTTAATTTAATAAAATCTTTTAAAAAGATTGAATGAGTCATCAATGTGACCAAAGAAGAAATCAAAAGATACCTTGAAACAAATAAAAATGAGAGCACAACCCAAAATTTGTCAAACACAAGAAAAGCAATTCTAAAAATTAAGTTCATAGTATTAAAGGCCTATCTCAAGAACAAAGTAAAATCTCAAGTAAACAATCTAACTACATACTTAAAGGGACTTGAAAAAGAAGAGGTAAAATACAAAGTGAGTAGAAGGGAAAAATAATGAAAATTTGAGGGGAAATAAACATAATGGAGTATGAAAATACCATACAAAATATCAATGAATCCAAGAGCTGATTCTTTGAAAAGATAAACAAGATTGAAAAACTTTTAACTATACTCATCAAGTAAAAAAGAGAAAGGACCCAAATAAATAAAATCAGAAATGAAAGGGGAGAAATAAAAACTAATATTGAAAAATTACAACAGATTGTAAGATAATATTAACAACTATATACCACCAAATTAGACATTCTGGATGAAATGGATACAATCTTAGGAACAATCTTCCAGAAATCAATCAGGAATAATCAGATAATCTGAATAGACAGATTACACCTAGTGAACTTGACAAGATATATATACAGTATATATAATCTCTCAACAAACAAAAGTCCTGGACCAGATGACTTCACAGGTGAATTTTACCAAACATCACGAAAACTAATGCTTCTCCATATAAAAATATTTCAAAAAATGTCTTCAAAAAATTCAAGAGGAGGGAAGACCTCAAGCCATTTTACAAGTACAGTATTATCTTAATTCCAAAACTAGATAAAGACACTACTAGGGGAAAAAAAAAAAAAAAATATATATATATATATATAGGCCGTATCCCTGATGAGATGATGCTAAAATCCTCAAAATATAAGCATTATATCAAAAATGTCATACTTTATGATCAAGTGGGATATATTCTGGGTATGCAAGTTGGTGCTGCATTTGTAAATTAATAAATGTGATATACCATGTGACCAAAATGAAGGCTAAAAACAAATAATTAATACCACATGAATAAAATGAAGACTAAAACACAAAATCATATCAATATATGCAGTAAAAGCATTTGATAAAATCCAGCACCCATTTTTAACTAAAAACCCCAAGTATGAATTGAGGGAACATACCTAATTATAATAAAGGTCATATATAACAACCCACTCTCATAATAATAGTTAATGGGCAAAAACTACCATGGCTCCCCTGTAGAACAGGAACAAGAGAGAGTTATGTCTGCTTTCACTTCTCTCTCTCTCTCTCTCTCTCTCTCTCTCTTTCTCTCTTTTATATTTTATTGATTATGCAGTTACAGTTGTTCCAAATTCTTTTCCTTTTGCTCCCATCCACCCAATCCCCTCATTCCCTACCACAGTCCCACCCCTCCCTTATTTCATGTTCATTGGTTGTACATATAAAATCTCTGATTTTACTTTCTCTCTTTTATTCTTACCTTCCCCCTGTCTATCTTGTACCCACTAACTACATTTCCTAATCCCAGCACCATTTCCTAGTTTGGCCCCCTTCCCCCTCACAGCTGCTAACATTCCCAATGATCCCTATACCTATGTTTCTGGGCCTATTCTGGTTGTTTTCATGGTTGGTTTTTGTTTCCATTTCTACTTTTCACTTTCAGATTTTGTTGTTGATAGTTGTGAGTTTGTTGTCATTTTAATATTCATAGTTTAGATCTTTTTCTTAAATATGTTCTTTTAACATTTCATGTAACAAGGGTTTGATGATGATGAACTCCTTTAGCTTTACATTGTCTAGGAAGCATTTTCTCTGACCTTCCATTCTGAATGATAGCTTTGCTGGATAGAGCAATCTTGGTTGTAGGTTCTTGCTTTTCATTACTGAATATTTCTTGCCAGGACCTTCTTGCCTGCAAAGTTTCTTTTGAGATAGTCTCTGAAGGTCTTATTAGAACCCCTTTGTAGGTAACTCTTTTTCTCTCTTACTGCTTTTAAGATATTTTCCTTATCTTTAATCTTTGGCATTTTAATTATAATATGTCTTGGTGTGCTTCTCTTTGGGTCTAGCTTGTTTGGGACTCTGTGCTTCCTGGACTTATATGTCTATTTCCTTCTACACTTTTGGGAAGTTTTCCTTTATTATTACTTTTTATGAGAATGTTATGATTACTTTTTAATTTAAGTTTATTGTTGTATTACATTCACCCCTTTTCCCTTCCTGCTCTCCTCTTCCCCATCCTTCTATTCTCATCCAAAAGTTAATCCCACTTGTTGTCCATGTCCATGGGCCATCCATGATAGTCCCTTGACTAAACTGTTCTTTCTTTGCCTTTCTCCCTTTCTCCACTCCCTTTTTCACAATGAAGTTCTGTTCCTTGTATTCATGTATCTGGTTCTGTTTTGCTTGTTTGTTTTGTCCATTAGTGTCCTGTAATGGGTGAGAGAATATGGTATTTGTCTTTCACTGGCTGGCTTATTTCACTAAGCATAATACTCTCCAGTTCCATCCATGTTGTTGCAAAAGGTAGGAGCTTCTTCTTTCTTTCTGCTATGTAGTATTCCATTGTGAAAATGTACCAAAGTTTTTTGATCCATTCATCCACTGATGGGCACTTAGGCTGTTTCTAGCACTTGGCTATTGTAAATAGCACTGCTATGATCATAGGGGTACATAGGTTCTTCTGAATTGGTGTTTCAGGGTTCTTTGGGAATAATCCTAGTAGTAGAATTGCTGGATCAAAAGGAAGTTAATTTTTAGCATTTTGAGGAAATTCCATACTGTTTTCCTTAGTGGCTGCACCAGTCTGCATTCCCACCAACAGTGCACCAAGCTTCCCTTTTCCAAATATCTTCTCCAGCACTTGTTGTTTGTTGATTTGTTGATGATTGCCATTATAACAGGTGTGACATGGTATCTTATTGTGGTCTAAGGTTAATTAATATTTGACAAAGAAGAAAGGAACATAAAATGGAGCAAAAATAGTCTTTTCAACAAGTGTCAGGAGAACTGGACAGGGACATGCAAAAAAAAATGAAACTAGATCACCAACTTATATCATACACCAGAATAAACTCAAGATGGATAAAGGACTTAAACATAAGCTGTGACACCATAAAAAGGGGATGGATGTAATACAACAACAATAAAATTAAAAAAAAAAAAAAAAAGAAAGAAAGAAATGAGATGAAGAAAAATAAAATAATAAAATAAAATGTTTAAAAACTGAAAGAAAAAAAAAGTCTTAGAAGAAAACATAGGAAGTAAAATTTGAGATATCCTAGGCAGAAATATTTTCACTGATACTTCTCCAAGGGCAAAGGAAATAAGAGAACAAATAGACAAATTGGGCCATATCAAACTGAAAAGTTTTTGTTCAACTAAAGAAAACACTAGCAAAATTAAAAGGGAGCCAACTGTATGAGAAAGCATATTTGTCAATGAAACCTCAGACATGGGTTTGATATCCAAAATATATTAAGAATGTATGCAACTCAACATCAGGGATATAGACAGCCCAATTAAAAAATGGGCAAAGGACCTGAACAGACACCTCTCTGGGTAGGATATACAAAGAGCCCAAATGCATATGGAAGAATGCTCAACATCACTAGCCATCAGAGAGAGGCAAATGAAATCCTTTATTATATTTTCACACAAGATTTCAATTTCTTGCCCTTTCCCTTCCCCTTCTGGCATTCCTATGATTCAAATATTGGTACATTTAAATGTGTCCCAGAGGTTCCTGAGCTGCTCCTCATTTTTTTCACTTCTTGTTTTTACTTTCTGTTCTGGTTGACTGTTTATTTCTTTCTTATGTTCCAAATCATTGATTTGAACCCCATTTTCCTTTCCTTCACCATTGATTTTATGTGTATTTTCCTTTGTTTCACTTGGCCTACCCTTCACTTTTTTCCTTATCTGTTTTTGGCATTGAAGCTTATCTGTCAAGTCTGTGAGCATTTTTATTGCCAATATTTTAAACTGTGCATCTGTCACACTGGCAATCTGTTCATTTGTCAGTCTGGCTCTCTTTGATGCTTAGTTCAGCCACTGGGACCTTTATTTGTGCCCTTTTTTGAGACATATTTTCCTGTCTCAGCATGTTACAGACTTTCATGTTTGCTTCTGTGTCTTAGGTAGATCTGTCACACCTGTTAGTTGTAAGGGACAGAGCCTTGGGTATTCATCAGTGTGGGGTGACCTTTTTTATGGAGTTGTGGCACTATATGTGGGTGGGGGGATGGTATGAGAGGGAACTATTTTGCTTATTCAACACTTACCCCTTTTTCAGGCACTTCTTCCATTTTCCATATATGGCTAACTCCTCTCTAGTTCCAAGATTCCCAGAGTGGGTTTCAGGACCATAGAAACCTCTAAACAAAGGAACTCTTCCTGGTAGCCCCTCCACCCCAACCCTCACTGGGTTTTGACAGTTAGAAAAAGAAAATGTGACTTTTTTTCTCCCTTGGCATGGGGCTGGGTGAGTCAAACAATTTTGTTTGCTGCTGGGAGCATTCAATACGTGCCCCAACTATGATTTCTGTTTTGCTAGCTGACACCTGCTACTTTCCTGCCTGTGCCAACTCACACAGCTACCCCACCCCCACCCCCAGCTATACCAGAGATCCATTCCTAACCCCTTCCTCTGTGTCCAGCTCCAACTGTCCTACCTGTCTTGTTGAGTTGTGTTTTTTTTAAATCTATTTTTGTTCAACATTCAGGAATTTATGGATGTCTCTATTTTTGAGGTAGATACATTGTTTTTTGTTGTGGGGGAAGGCATAGCATGTCTATTAATGCCCCCATCTTGGATCAGAAATTACTTTCACCTCTGTTATTCAACATAGTACTGGAATTTTTAGCCATAGCAATAAGAGGAGGAGGAGGAGAAGAAGAAGAAGAAGAAGAAGAAGAAGAAGAAGAAGAAGAAGAAGAAGAAGAAGAAGAAGAAATAAAAGGCACCCAAATTGGAAAGGAAAAATTAAAACTGTCTTTATTTGCAGATGGCATGCCATTGTACATAGAGTCCTCTAAAAATTCCACCTAGGAAGCCCTGGCTAGTTGCTCAGTGGATAGGTGCCAGCCTGTGAACCCTAAGGTTGTTGGTTTGATCCCGTCAGGGCACATAACTAGATTGTAAGCCAAGTCTCCAGTCAGGTCCTTAGCAGGTGAGAGGCAACCATACATTGATGTTTCTTTCCCTTTCTTCCACCCTTCTTGCCCTTCTCTCTAAAAATAATGAATACAATCTTTTAAAAAATAAATTATTTTTTAAAATTCCATCTGGAAACTACTAGAACTGATAAATTAATCTGGCAAAGTAGCAGGATACAAAATTAATATCCAAAAATCAATTTTACTCATATTTTTATATCACTAATGAACTACCAGAAAGGGAAATTAAAAATAATCCTATTCACAATTGCTTCAAAAAGAATAAGATATCTAGGAATAATTCTAACCAAGGATATACAAGACCTGTAGTCAGAAAATTATAAGAAACTGAACATAAAAGTTGAAGAAGTTACAAATAAGTGGAAACACATAATGTGTTCATGAATAGAAATAATTTACATCATTAAAATGTTCATGCTCCCCAAAGCAATCTATAGACTCAGTGAAATTCCTATCAAGATACCAATAACACATTTCTTTGAACTAGAGAAAATATTTCAAAAATTTATATGGAACCACAAAAGGTCCCACATAGCAACAGTAATTCAGAGAAAAACAAAGTTTGAAAATCATGCTACCTGATATCAAACTATACTATATGGCCATAGTAATCAAAACAGCATAGTACTAGCATTAAAACATACGCTAGATCCATGGAACAAAATAGAGAACCCAGAAATAAATCCACACCTTTATAGTCAAATAATATTTAAAATAGGAAACAAGCATATACAATGAGCTAAAGATAGTTTATTCAGTAAATGGTGTTCAGAAAATTGGACACAAGTGTGCAGGAAAATGAAACTATACCAGTTTCTTACACTACACACAAGAATAAATTCAAAGTGGATTAAAGACTTAAATGTTAGAACAAAAGCCACTTAAGTTCTAAAAGAAAATATAGGCAGTAAAATCTTGATTATAGCAGTATTTATATATTTCCCAAGGCAAGTAAAACAAAAGAAAAAATAAGTCAGACTACAGCAAACTAAAAAGTTCTTGCACAGCAAAGGAAAACAATAAGATAAAAAGACAGCTCCCAGTATGAGAGATCGTATTTGCCAATACACCTGATATTTAAAATTTATAAAAAACTTAAAAACCTCATCACCAATATAATAATAATAAATAATAATAATAGATTCAATCAAGAAATAGACCAAGATTCTGAATAGACACTTCTCTGAAAAGGACATACAGATGGTCAATAGACACATGAAAAGATGCTTAATGTCCCTAATCATTAGAGAGATTCAAATTAAAACTATAGTGAGATACCATCTCACAGCTGTCAGAATAGGTATCATCAATAAATAAACAAACAACAAGTACCTGTGAGGATGTGGAGAAAGGGGAACCCTTTTGCACTGTTGGTAGGAATGCAGATTGATGTAGCCACTATGGAAAGTAATATGGAGATACTTTAAAAAATAAAAAAAGAGGATCTTCCTTTTGACTCAGTAATCCCATTTCTTGGAATATACCTAAAGGAATCCAAAACACTAATTTGAAAGAACATAAGCACCCCTATATTCATTGCAGCAAAATTTACAGTTGCCAAAATAAGAAAGCAACCCAGTGTTCATTGGTAATTGAGTGGATAAAACAACTATGGGGCAAAAAAAAAAAAAAAAAAAAAAAAAAAAAAAAAAAAAAAAAAAAAAAAAAAAAAAAAAAA
>PVIW01011710.1:0-12452 GCA_004026585.1 Noctilio leporinus | reverse complement strand
GGGCAATTACATAATGGAATACTATTTGGCCATAAAAAAGAAAAATTTACCTTTTGTGATAGCATGAATGGACCTGGAAAACATCATGCTAAGTGAAATAAGTCAATCAGAGAAAGACAACTACCATATGATTTCACTCATATCTGGAATTTAATGAACAAATTGAACTAACAAGCAATAGAGAGACAGACTCATAAATAGAAAGCAGAATGATAGCGAGAGAGTTTTTTAGGGTGTGGGGGAATAGAGCAAAAAGAAAGAAGACTCAAGGACCTGAACAATAGTGTTATAATTGTGAAGAAAGAGGGTATTTGGGGATAAATGGTAATGGAAATAATACAATAAAAAAGAACATAGCCTAACACCCCTAAATAAAAGTTATATTTTTGAAACAATAATCTTATAGTAATTTCATGGGAAAATCTTTATCTACTTCTATTGACATAAATCTGCAAACATGAATTATATTATTTTATATTTTATGTCTGCTATTGGTCCAGTCATTAAATACTAACAGAAATAAGCATAAAAACATAAACCTGAAAGTGAAAGATAATATGAGTTTAGTGAATTTGGCTAACTACTACACATTGAATGAGTTATCTAATGATTAAAATAAAACTTGTGTCCTCCAAAAATATACAAATCAGGCTCCAAAAGGTGAAATAAAAATAATTCAATCAGGTAAACTACATGAGATCTAAGCAACCCTTATAATGTGGAAGAAATAAATTAAAGGAAGCATTTATCCTGTTATGCAATGAAGTAAGAATAAGATGTTAGGAAGGATATAACCCAAGCTGGAAATACATAGATGCTAAGATTAAGGAAACTACTATATCAAAGACTTAAGGTGAGACTAGGCTGGGCCTGATTTTCACTTCAATGCCAGTTTTGACACATTGGTTTTGATTATTTTGTAGTATACTCTACTGATAAACATCTGTGAAATAGTGCCATTAATAATTGATTATTTCACCATTGTCAAAGAAATGTATAAGCCACAGTCATTGTCCCACTTAGCTAGTCTAGAACAAAAGAGAGATAAGACTAATTGTAGTGAAACTGGAAAGTTTGAACAACACTTAAAAAAAAGCAGAAATACTGAAATTCCAAAAAGATTTCTCTCTTCCAACTCCATGGCCGTGTTCTCAAAAATAGGCTTCATTTCTTATATGTCTCTGAATTCTGAGTGATAACAACATCTAGTTTACTGGATTGTTTCTGCTTGGAATATACCACCTTTTCCCAAATCTTCCCTATGGAATTATGCAAATGTATTTGGAAGCAACTCAAAAACTGTAAAACATTATGAAGGGGTTGTATTTGTAGTAGAGTTGCCTCACCAATTAGCTGTTTATTTTACAACTCTTCTGAGATTATTAATGCCTAGAGAATAGGAAAAACATTGTGAATGCATCTCCTCTTCCAGGTGAGTTGTAGTCTTGGACACAGTATGGATTTCCATAAATGCTAAGAGTATGAAACATACCCTGAGTATTCTGTGGAAACTCAAAATTGCTTGCTTCAATCTTTAAAGTACTTATGTAACAATGAGATAAAAATCATCACTGGGAAAAGAAATATTCCCTCTAGAAGCAAAGCCCTTATTTTCCCTTTCCTTCACCCTTCAGTGCCTGTTCAAAGCAAAAACCTAGCGCACAATATTAGGAAATTCAAAACAAAACAGAAGCTTCTTAGAAGATGCAGCAAAATAACATGGTACTTTATTTTAAGTAAGACATTTCAAATACTTCACTTAAAGTTGGTAAACCCCTTTATCTAATTACAGTTTCTGTAGGCACATTATTACGTCAAGAGAGGTGAAGAAAATTAAAGGCACATAGATTTAAATAAATAAATAGGGACTTTTAAGGAATATTATAGATACCGAAGCCAAAAGTCTGCAATTGAGAAAAATGAGGAATGCTCTTTTGGCCCTTCTGCCTTATTTGAGTATCAGAGTTACAAAGTGGGAGAAAGCCAAAATTCCCAACTCTACAATTTGGGGATGGGGATGGGGTGAAACCAGGTGGACTAGCCTTTGTCCTTTTCATGCCAAGAAAATAGGAGGGGCTTTACTTGTAAGATAATGCTGAAAAGGCTTACAGTACTATGCAAAATTCTGTCAGTGGTCAAAACTGTTCACTGTACACTTCATGTCAAAGGGGATTTAAAATAGATGGTAGCCATCAATCTCCCTCCGCTACAATGAATATTTAACTGAAGACAGGCACTCTCTCCTGGAGGATCAAAGATAGATGCCTGAGAATTCACTAGGTTTGGGAGAGGAGAATGTGTGAAGTAGGGAAGGGAGACAAGCAGCTTGCACATATAAGGAATTACCTGCGGTATAAAAGTTGGGGAGTGTGTGCAAGATACTCCCCTAATTGGGTATAGCAGCTTCTGGGAACTTTGAATTTATAGATGGAATGTTAAGCTGTGAACTGTTGTGTTTCTGAAAGACGGTATCTTCTGCTTTCCAGTTTTAAAGCTAGCCTAATTGGGCAGGACTGTATATTTTGGATATTTTAAAGGGAGTATTATTTAACAGCACAACTGCACCTTTTATATAAATTTGTATAACCTTCAAATAAACAAAATACCTTTTCTTTTAACCAAACTCTGTTAAGAGTCATGCTTGGAGGAAGGCAGAAATGGTCCCTCCCTCAAAAGGTCCTGTTACATCAGTAGTATAATCTAAGTCTCAGATGGAGATGCCACTTATTATAAAGTAGAATTGAGTATGTGGGTATAATGTATAAAATGATGAGCATTAATTTTTCACTTTGTGTCAACATAACCTCAGAGACTGTATGCCTGCTTTCTTGCCTTTCACTTTACAAAGGGTTGTTAAAATCTATTATATTTTTGAAGGAAATGTGGAGCTAACTGAGCAGTTCTTGATTATAATATATTTAAGTAAAAGTAGCAGGGGTAGAATGTTATTTGAAATATTTTTAATATCAGCTTAATATGAAAGCTTAAGTTATTGAAAGTACTTTATTTTTAAAATGCCTGAATGTCAGTAAGCTGGTTTAGCTTTTGTTAAAGCACTTATTAACTCCTACGTAATTAGTGTCTCACCATCATAACACATATACTATAGCCAAACAGCCAACTTTGCAAGGAGGAGAAGGCTGTCAAGCTATAATCTCTGTAAAACTCTCCATTGTACACTATTGACCCTTTAATATTTCATAGGCCTATATGTAGCTGCTAAATTATTTAAGCCACCTCTGTTTCTTGAACATCAGATCTTTTTTTTTTAATATGGATTGTCAAAGGGCCTGAAATGTGCTTGTCTACAGGCCACCTGATGCTATATTAAGGATACATGAACTGGACTCAGGAAGAACTGACAGTCTTTTCCAGGGCATTAAATAGAAACTCTCATTGTGTACTTTTGCTAGGGAAGATAATTACTGTGCTGCAAAATAAATAGTATATCCAATAAAGTGTTGTTTTACCCAAAGCAAATTAGTAAAGTCCTCTGTTAAAAAGCAGCACTATTGACAATAGCCAAGTGCTGGAAACAGCCTAAGTACCCATCAGTGGATGATTGGATCAAAAAACTTTGGTACATTTACACAATGGAATGCTACATAGCAGAAAGAAAGAAGGAACTCCTACCCTTTGCAACAACATGGATGGAACTAGAGGTATTATGCTTAGTGAAATAAGCCAGTCAGTGAAAGACAAATACCATATGATTTCACTCGTTTCAGGATAATAATGAACAAAACAAACAAATAAGCAAAACAGAACCAGATACATGAATATAATGAATAGATCTCCAGTGGGCAGAGGGGAGAGGGGAGGTGGGAGGGAAGAGGAGGAGGCAAAGAAGGGGAGCAGTTTAGTAAAGGAACTAGTATGGAAGAACCATGGACATGGACAACAAATGGGATTGACTTTGGTGGGGGGGAAGGGGACAGAGGAAAGGAAAAAGGGGATGGATGTAATAAAACAACAAAAAAATAAATTTAAAAAAATATATAGATATTTGTGTTCTTAAACTTTTCATTTATTTAAATTATTAAAAAGAAACACATGTCTCCTATGGCTGTCTCTTTGTATCTCCTACAGTTTTGAAGGGTTGCTTAAGTCTTATAAACAACTAACATTGAACTGTTCTTCCAGTTGAAACATATATATGTTGAAATATATATTAATTTCATTAATTCAAGTAACATTAGTTAATAAAACTAAAAGGGTGTTAAATGCATAATTGTGTTTTTATACTAGAACTAAAATAAATCCATCAAAAATTTGAATCCTGAAGATGGCAGATGTATTGAAGGAAGGAAGGATCTGAACACTTAGTTGATATGTTACTAATAACAGATAAAAGTGTGCTGCACATTCAATCAAATTTAAGACTTAAAACTGTCTTCAAAAAGAGAAATGTTCAAAATTATAACTCTACAGATGAAGAAAATGAAGCTCAAAATGTCATTATTATCACAATGGACATTCTGAAAATCTTTCTCTAATTGTGAAAGATGTTTATAAAAAGAGAGGTAATAATCTATTTAAGAAACTCATTGGTTAATAAGTTTGAAAACAAATACATTTATACTTTTCTAAATTCCTAATGCTCCATGCTTTATATGTTAACAATTTTTTTAATGAATATCAAAATCATAACCATCTATAGTCTGTTGGTGCAAATATTTACCAGAGGGATATTTTTTGTTCTCACATGTACATTATTGGTATTGTCATGATGTCAGTTCTTCACAACATAATCTATAGATACAATGCAATACCAATCAAAATCCAAGCAAATTATTTTATGGATGTCAACAGACTGATCCTAAGACTTCTGGCCAAGATGAAGGTATAAGTGTACATGTTGTATCTCCCTTCACAACTAAGAAGAAATACATCCACCTAAAAACCAGAGACAACCAGAAATTCCAGAAAATCAAGCTACATGGAAGTTCAACAAACAAAAATATAAAAAAGAAATACTCATCAAGACAGATAGGAAGGGCTAAGCAGGGACAGAGAGGACACAATTTGGCAGCATAGTGGCTACAGCAGGACAGAGGCTGTGGTTAGCAGGTAGAAAGTGAAGTCACACATTTGAAAAAAGTAGGGATACCTGGGGAGCACTCCTGGCAGTACACCAGACTTCATAGTTCACAGTTCCAGCCCCAGCGGGTTGGAACAAAGCCTTATTGCTTCTGACTGTGGGGGTTGGTATAAGAAAAACCTGCCAGTTTTTTCAGCAGGGTCTATTTATTTTGAAGCCCCCTACAGGCCTAGGACATCTGTAGACTCACCCACTCTGGGAAGCAGAGCCAGGGCGACAATTAGAGAGGTATCAGTCCCATACAGGAGCCAAAAAGTGGGAGAAATGCCTGGAAAAAGAGAGAGTGATGAGTAAGCAGCATTGTTCCCTTTCAGACCCCTCCCCCATATATAGTATCACAATGTGATGAAATGGGTTTCCCCACAGTGATGAATACCTAAGGCTACTCCCCTTTCAATCTAACCATTGCAACAGCTGTATCTAAGAAACAGAGGCAAATACTGTCAAGTTGACAAAAATGTATGGCCCAAAACAGGAAATTGGTCAAGGTTCCAGTGGGAGAACTAAGTGATGAGGAGATAGTCAACCTGACACACAGAGTTCAAAATACTGGTGATTAAGATGCTCACAGACTTGACAAATACACTTGAATATGGCAAGCACAGAAGGGAAGAAGTGAAGGGTATTCTAAGTGAAACAAAGGAAAATACACACAAAACCAATGCGGAAGGGAAGAAAATGGGTTCGCATCAATGATTTGGAACATAAGGAAGAAATAAACGTTCAACCAGTACTGAATGAAGAAACAGGAATTGAAAAAAACAAGGAGAGGCTTAGGAACCTCTGGGATTACTTTAATTATACCAACATCAAAATCATAGACTTTCAAGAAGGGGAACAAAAAATTGAAAACTTCTGTGTAAAAATAATGAAGGAAAACTTCCCCAGCTTGTCGAATGAAATAGACATACAAGTCCAGGAAGTACAGAGAGTCTTAAACAAGCTAGATCCAAACAGGACCACACCAAGACATATCATAATTAAAATGCCAAAGGTTAAAGATAACAAGAAAATCTTAAAAACAGCAAGAGAAGAAAAGGGTTACCTACAAAGGGATTCTTATAAAACTATCATCTGATATCTTAAGGAAACTCTGCAGGCAAGAAGGGACTGGCAAGAAGTATTTAAAGTGATAAAAAGCAAGGACATACAGCCAAGATTACTCTACCCAGCAAAGCTATTATTTAGAATGGAAGATCAAATAAAGAACTTCTCAAACAAGATAAAACTAAAGGAGTTCATCATCCCATGCCATTATTATATGAAATGTTAAAGGGACTTATTTAAGAAAAAGAAGATCAAAACTATGAATATTAAAATGACAACAAACATAACTATCAACAAAATAATCTTAAAAAGTAAAAACAAAAACAAACTAAACAAAAGATTAAAATAAGATCAGAATCATAGGCATGGAGATCATTGGGAGGGTTATCAGCTGGGAAGGGAAAAAGGGAGACATAGAAAAATGATGCAGAGATTAGGAAATATAGTTGGTGGGTACAAGATCGATAGGGGGAAGTTAAGAATAATATAGGAAAAGGTGAAATCAGGGATCTTATATGCACAACCCATGGACATGAGCCAAGATGGGGAGGGATTGCAGGAGGGAAGGGAGCATCCTGGGTGGAGGGGAGAAAATGAAAAGAATCTGAGACAACTGTAACAGCATAAGCAATAAAATATACTAAAAAATTAAAACAAACTGATTCTAAAGTTCATATAGAGAGACAAAAGACCCAGAAAAGCCAACACAGCATTGAAGAAAAATAACAAAGTTGGAGGACTATCTAACTTGAAATCTTCCTGTACATGTACAGTAATCAAGACAACATGGTATTAGAGAAAGAATAAACAAGTAGGTTAATGGATATATGTTGATATAGTCAAGTGCTCTTTGACAATAATCGAAAACAATAATATGGAAGACTTATTTCAACAAATGGTGCTGGAAAAAAACTGAACCTTAAAATTCATATACTGGATATGGATCTTACAATATTCACAAAATTCACTCAAAATGGGTCACTGACCCAAATGTAAGTACAAGTATGTAGAACTCCTAGAAAATAACAAAGGAGAAAAGTTATACATCTTTGGTTATGGCAATGACTTTTAAATTCAACATGAAATAAAAAACTGATCAGCTGGATACCACTGATATTAAAACTTACTGTTCTGGGAAAGACAATGTCAAGAGAATAAGGAGATAAGCCACATACCATGAGAAGATATTTGCAAAAGACACATATAATAAAAGACCAGTATTCAAAATATATAACCACACTTTTAAATCTCAATAACAAGAAAACAATTCAATTAAAAAGTGAGCCAAAGACATTAACAGATATCTCACCAAAGAAGATGTATAGATTAAAAAGAAGCATATGAAAAGCTTTTTTATACTGATGAAGCTTCACATCACTTCATCAGTATAATACAAATATACACATTAGTAGGGTACCAAGACTCAAGATACTGGCATGCTAAATATTGATAAGGATGTGGGACATCATGAACTCTCATTCATTGATTGTGGGAATGCAAAATGATAGTTACTTTGTTAGACAATTGATGGTTACTTATAAAACTCAATGTACCCTTGCCACATAATCCAGTACATTTGTAAAAACTTCATTTTAATTGAAAGCAACCATGATGTTCTTCAATAGAAATTAGCAAACAAACTATGGTACATCCAGATAATGCAATATTACTAAGCAATATAAAAGATCGGTCAAATCACAAAAACATGTGGGGTAAACTAAAATGCATATTACTAAGCAAAATGGGCCAGTATAAAAATGCTCTGATCTGTATAATGTCAATTAAATGACATGCTGGAAAAAACAAAAGTATAAAGACAGCAGAAAGATCAGCAGCTGTCAGGGGCTGAAAGCACAGAGGGAAGGGATGAACAGGTGAAACACACATGAGTTTTAGGACAATGAAAATACTCTATTATATTATAATGATAGTTACATGTCATTAATATTTTTCCAATTCCAAAAAATGTACAACAAGAGTGAACATAATGTGAACAATTGACTGTGAGTGATTATGATCCATCATGGAGGTTCAATTACAACAACCGTATCACTCTGGTAGAGTATATTGACACTGGGGTAGGTATGGATGGGGAGAAGAGGTGGGTTATAGGGTAAATTGCCATACTTTACCCTCAAATTTTCTGTCAATGTAAAACTTCTCTAAAATTAGTTTTATTAAAAATTATTTAATTTAAAAATCAAGGTAATTTCCATTATCTTTGAATAAAGAACAGTGAGCTTGAGGCCAGAAGTCTTTAATTTAGGATCATGCATTGCACCTTACACAAGTTACTTTCTGAGATATTCTAATGCAAATATACTGAGAATTTATTCACCCATTCATTTATTTTATGCATTCATTTATAATGATTCTTGCTTATGATCTAACAGCTAGGATGCTGCTTTCTGGGAATAGCATCTATTAGACATATCTCTTGTTTCCAAGGTGTACAGGGATCACAACTTGCATACCAAAAACCTACTTAGATAAGGCACCCACCTGCTAACCCAAAGGTTGCTGGTTCATTTCACCAGCCGGGGCACATAACCAGGTTGCAAGCCAGGTCTCCAGCCAGGTCTGTAGCTGGAGACAGGTGAAAGGTAACCATATATCGATGTTTCTCTCCCTCTCTGCCTCTCTCCCTTCCCCTCTCTCTGGAAATAATAAATAAAATCCTTAAAAAGAAAAAAGCTACTTAGTATCATCATCTATATATTTGGGACAATCATTCCCATTGCAGAGATCAAGTAAAGCACTTTCTATACTATAAATGGTCTATGTGTTTAATGTGTAAATTATAAAACAATAATTTTACATAATTCAAATTCTATCACCTTCATAACTAAAAAAATTCAAAAAGAAAATAAACCATATCAACAAGTTCCTAGCACAAAGAAACCATGTTTAAAGTATAAAATCAATGTGTTGAAATAATTATGAACAATAATAACATACTACATTATAAGGTGTTGTGCAATTTCTATTAACATTAGTTATATTTTAAATATTTTAATATTAATAGGCATGTAGTAAATAGTGTGAGCATTTTTTACACATAAAAATGTTTTTACATATGAAAAGTTTTTATGCATAAAACATAAAAGTGTTTTATGAAGAAAGTAGTTCTTCAATTTGAAATTTATAATAAATGATTTATATAAAAAGCATGCAGATAAATACTAAAGATACATTTAAAGGTATTTATATAATGCAATTGATAAAAGTAAATAAATAAGAAACAAATATATATCATTAAAGCACCCATTTTTAAGAAAAAATAATTTTAAACTACTTTTATAAATAATAATTTATATTTTAAAATATCATTTACAGTTTTATTTCTTATATTGTTATTTATTCTGCATATATTTTGAGTGTCAATTATGCACTACTTTTGAGACCTTATAGATAGAAATTGGCAAGGCACCCGTTGTCATAAAACATTGCATTTTATTTGTGGTAAATGGGCAGTAGTCAAATGGCAAATCATTAAGGCATACTTTGGAGAGTGATATCTGCTACTAGTAAAAACAAATCTATATATTGTTTAGATATGCGTACAGAGGGAAATTTTTTCATGTAGTATGATCAGGAAAAACCACTGAATTTTTTTTTTTTTTTTTTTTTTTTTTTTTTTTTTTTTTTTTTTTTTTTTTTTTTTTTTTTTTTTTTTTTTTTTTTTTTTTTTTTTTTTTTTTTTTTTTTTTTTTAGGTATAACTAAAGGTAAAGAAGAAAAAAAAATGTATTCAGGTATCTGGACAAGTAGTATTCCAAACAGGAAAAAAGAAAACAAAGCAAAACAAAACAAACAAACAAAAACAGAAAATGCAGAAGCTCTGCTTTTAGAGGTGCTTGATGGAGAGGAGACTTTATTAATCTTCCATGTTTCACTTAGTTGGATCAACGTTGAATGTCCCATATTCCCAGAGAACATTAAAGCAAAAGTATGCAATGGGAAACAAAAATGGGAGTCAATTGATACCAATTTACTAGTGCCTTCTTTATAAATATGTCCGTAGTGATAATTTTAAGCTATTGGTATGATGTCACTGAACATAGAGGTGGGAAGAGGTTGAATTGGTCAGCTGTTTAGAACCAGTATGAGCCAGCTCCAACAAACCAATGCTTCATGCCCCAGTATATAAACCTCCATAAATGCAGCGGATAATCTGGCACAGTTCTATGTATAAAGTTAAGCTATTATTGACACTTTAAATAAACAAAACTGTATGCTAAGCGATATAATTCTGTTAATGACAAACAACTAAGTGTGGAGCTCTGTGTCAAGAGGACAAATGCACTGGTCAAGGAATATCTTTAGTTTTATCCCTTTTGTAATGTAGTAACTGACTTGAAAGGATATTAGAACTCTAAAGTCATTACCTGCACTGAATGACATTGAGTATCCTTCACTTTACTGGGCATAATATAACGTGTCAAATTTAATCAGTAAATTATATAGGAAAATGTGGCTGAGGATATAACATTACTTCAACTGATAAATAGATGGAAATTATTGTGACAAATAATGGTGATGTCTCAAGCCTCAATCACTCATTTTGCTTGAACTCATTAAATTATGTTCAGCTATAAAGAAAAATAAAAATATGAAAAAATAATGAAAATACTTTATCACAGAGTAAAATCTTCAGAGCATTTCACCCCAAAGCAGCAGAAAATACATATTCTTCAAGTGTACATGGACTATTTTCTAGGATAGACTATATATTAGGACACAAGTTTCAATAAATTTAAGAAGACAAATCATATTAAGCATCTACTCTTATCATGATGCTATTAAACTAGAAATCAATCACAAGAACACTGAAAAACACACAAAACATAAAAGCAAAATAACATATTATTAAACAATGAATGGATTAACAATAAGATCAAGGAAGAAATCAAAAGTACTTTGAAACAAATAAAATTAGGGCACAAATTTCAAATCTGTGGGACACTGGAAAAGCAACCCTATGAGGAAAAATTATAGCATTACAGGCCTACCTCAATAAATCAAGACAAACATCAAATAAACAATACCAATTCACATTTAAAGGAACTTGAAAAAACATAAGAAAGCCCAAAGTGTATATTACAAAGATCATACACCATGATCAAGTGGGCTTCATCCCAGGGATGCAAGGATGGTACAACATTCGTAAATCAATCAATGTAATACACCACATCAACAAATTGAAAGATAAAAACCATATGATCATATCAATAGATGCTGAAAAAGCATTTGATAAAGTACCACAACCATTTATGATAAAAACCCTCAGCAAAATGGGAATAGAGGGAGCATACCTCAACATCATAAAGGCCATCTATGAGAAACCTGAAGTCAACATCATACTTAATGGACAAAAACTGAAAGCTTTCCCCCTAGGATCAGGAATGAGACAAGACTGCCCACTTTCTCCACCTCTATTCAACATTGTCTTGGAAGTTCTAGCTATAGCCATCAGAGAAGAAAAAGGAATCAAAGGTATCCAAATTGGAAAGGAGGAAGTCAAACTCATTATTTGCAGATGATATGATAGTGTACATACAAAACCCGATTGGCTCCACCAAAAACTTACTCGACCTAATGAGCAAATTTAGCAAAATAGCTGGGTATAAAGTCAATATCCAGAAATCAAAAGCATTTTTGTATACTAATAATGAAACAACAGAAAAAGAAGTGAAAAAACAAATCCCATTTACCATAGCAACAAGAAAAATAAAGTACCGAGGAATCAACTTAACTAAGGAGGTAAAAGACCTGTACTCAGAAAACTATAGAACAATGCAGAAAGAAATCAAGGAAGACACAAATAAATGGAAGCATATACCATGTTCATGGATGGGAAGAATGAACATCATTAAAATGTCCATACTACCCAAAGCAATCTAGATATTCAATGCAATCCCAATTAAAATACCAATGACAGACTTCACAGAAATAGAAAAAGTACTTCAAAAATTTATATGGAGCCAAAAACACCCACGAATAGCCACCACAATCTTGAGAAAGAAGAACAAGGTAGGAGGAATCACAATCCCGGACTTCAAACAATACTACAAGGCTACTGTCATCAAAACAGCATGGTACTGGGATAAGAATAGACATATAGATCAATGGAACAGAATAGAGAGCCCAGAAATTAACCCAGGACTCTATGGTCAACTCATATTTGACAAAGGGGGAAGGAACATCCAATGGAGTCAAAACAGTCTCTTCAACAAATGGTGTTGGGAGAACTGGACAGCAACATGCAAAAAGATAAAACTAGACCACCAACTTACACCATACAC
>PVIW01011709.1:0-36006 GCA_004026585.1 Noctilio leporinus | reverse complement strand
TCATATGATCTCACCCATTACGGGACAATAATGAACAAAACTAACAACAAGCAAAACAGAACCAAGTATATGAATACAAGGAATAGGCCTTCAGTGGTCAGGGGATGGGGTAGGGGGGAGGGGGGAGGCAGAGGCGAAGAAGGGGAGCAGTTTAGACAAGAACCTAGTATAAAGGAACCATGGACATGGACAACAGGTGGGATTGACTTTGGGGAGAATGGGTGGGTGGGTGGGGGGACAGAGGGGAGCAAAAAGGGGATGGATGTAATACAACAATAAAATTAAAAAAGAAAAGAAAAGAAAAGAAAAATATTCCAAGACAGTGCAAGAGAATGAAAAATAGGCTGAACAAGAATGAAGAGGTTTTAAGAGTTGCAGGACAACATGAAATGCATCCATATCATACGGATACCAGAAGGAAAAGAGAAACAAGGAACGGAAAACCTGTTCAAAAAAGTAATGACAGAAAATTTCCCTAACATGATGAGTGAAAATGTTACTCAAGTTCAGGAAGCACAGAGGGTCCCAATGAAGATCAACCCAAGCAGACCAACTCCAAGGCATATTATAATTAAAATGGCAAATTTCAGAGACAAAGAGAGAATCCTAAAAGCATCAAGAGAGAAAGAGCAAATAACATCTAAGGGTGCTCTGATAAGGCTATCAAATGATTATTCAACAGAAACAATACAAGCCAGAAGGGAATGGCAAAAAAATATTCCAAGTAATGGGAAACAAAGGCCTGCAACCAAGAATACTCTGTCCAGCAAGGCTCTCATTCAAAATGGAAGGAGAAATAAGGAGTTTCACAGACAAAAGAAGACCAGAAGAATACATCTCTACAAACCAGCATTGCAATCTGCTTTAAAAAAAAAAAAAATGAAGAAACAGAGAGAGACAAAGAGGAACACAGGTACAAAGTGGGAAGATGACAATAAATATCAATCAATAATAACCTTAAATATAAATGGATTAAATGCACCAATCAAAAGACATAGGGTAGCCAAATGCATAAGAAAACATGACCCATATATGCTGTCTTCAAGAGACCCACCTCAGAACAAAAGATCAACACAGATTGAAAGTGAAGGGATGGAAATATATATATCAAGCAAATGGACATAAAAAAGGCTGGAGTAGCAATACTTATTTCAGACAAAATAGATTTTACGATGAAGGCCATAAAAAGGGACAAAGATGGACATTTCATAATACTTAAGGGAACAATCCATCAAGAAGAAATCTCTGGTAAACATATACGCACCCAACATAGAAGCTCCAAAATATATAAGGAAAATCTTGGAGGACTTCAAGAAGGATATAGATAGCAACACACTAATAGTAGGGGATTTTAATACCCCACTATCAATAATGGACAGATCTTCCAAACAAAGAATCACTAAGGATGTTGTGGCATTGAACAACATTCTAGAGGAAATGGACCTAATTGATGTATACAGAGTCTTTTACCCCAAAAAAACAAAATACACATTCTTTTCAAATGCACATGGATCATTCTCTAAGAAAAACCACATGGTAGGTCACAAGACAAGGCTCCAAAAATACAGGAAAATTGAAATCATGCCAAGCATCTTCTCAGATCACAATGGCTTGAAACTAAAAACCAATCTCAAGGGAAAAACCAAAAACATTCAAACTCATGGAGAGTGAATAACATGCTTTTAAGTAACAAATGGGTTAACAATGAGATCAAAGATGAAATCAAAAAGTTCCTGGAAACAAATAACAATGAACACACAACAGTCCAAAACCTATGGGACACAGCAAAGGCAGTCCTCAGAGGGAAATTTATAGCAATACAGGCCTACCTAAAAAGGTCAGAAGAAGTTTATAAAAACAACCTAAACATAAAGCTGCAAGAACTAGAGGAGCAACAACAAACAAAGCCCAGAGCAAGTAAAAGGAAGGAAATCATCAAGATCAGGGCAAAACTAAATAACCTAGAGACTCAAACTACAATTCGAAGAATCAACAAGTCCAGGAGCTGGTTCTTTGAAAAAATAAACAAAATTGACAAGCCTTTTTCCAGACTCATCAAGAAAAAGAAAGGGAGGACCCAAATAAACAGAATCAGGACTGACATGGGAGAAATTACAACTGATACTTCAGAAATACAAAAGATTGTAAGAAATTATTACAAACAACTACATGACAAGAAATATGACAACCTGGGTGAAATGGACACATTTCTGGAAATGTATAATCTACCAAAACTGAATCCAGAAGAAGCAGAAACCCTGAACAGGCCAATAACAACTAGTGAAATTGAAGAAGTAATCCAAAATCTCCCAAAGCACAAGAGCCCCAGACCAGATGGATACACAGGTGAATTCTGCAATACATTTAAAAAATAACTAACTCCTATCTTTCTCAACCTATACCAAAAAAATCCAAGAAGAGGGAAGACTCCCAAATTCTTTCTATGAAGCCAATAATATTCTAATCCCAAAACCAGGTCAAGACACAACTAAGAAAGAAAACTATAGGCCAATATCTCTGATGAACATAGAAGCTAAGATTCTCAACAAAATACTGGCCAACCAGATTCAGCAGTACATTACAAAGATCATACACCATGATCAAGTGGGTTTCAGGCCAGGGATGCAAGGATGGTACAACATCAGTAAATTAATCACCACATCAACAAAATGAAAGACAAAAACCATATGATCATATTAATAGATGCTGAAAAAGCATTTGATAAAGTACAGCAACCATTTATGATAAAAACCCTCAGCAAAATGGGAACAGAGGGAGCATACCTCAACATCATAAAGGCCATCTATGAGAAACCTGAAGCCAACATCATACTCAATGGGCAAAAACGAAAAGCTTTCCCCCTAAAATCAGGAACAAGACAAGGCTGTCCACTTTCTCCACTTCTGTTCAACATCAGCTTGGAAGTTCTAGCCATAGCTATCAGAGAAGAAAAAGGAATCAAAGGTATACAAATTAGAAAGGAGGAAGTCAAACTGTCATTATTTGCAGATGATATGATAATGTACATACAAAACCCGACAGGCTCCACCAAAAACTTACTTGACCTAATAAGCAAATTTCCAAAATAGCTGGATATAAAGTCAATATCCAGAAATCAAAAGCATTTTTGTATACCAATAGTGAAACATCAGAAATAGACACAAGAAAACAAATTCCATTTACCATAGCAACAAGAAAAGCAAAGTATGTAGGAATAAACTTAACCAAGGAGGTAAAAGACCTGTACGCAGAAAACTACAGAATATTGAAGAAAGAAATTAAGGAAGATACAAACAAATGGAAGCATATACCATGTTCATGGATGGGAAGAATTAACATCATTAAAATGTTCATACTACCCAAAGCAATCTATAGATTCATACTACCGAAAGCAATCCCAATTAAAACACCAATGACAGACTTCACAGAAATAGAAAAAATACTTCAAAAATTCATATGGAGCCAAAAACACCCAAGAATAGCCACAGCAATCTTGAGAAAGAACAAGGTAAGAGAAATAATACTGGACATCAAACTATACTACAAGGCTACTGTCATCAAAATTGTCTAGTACTGGCATGAGAATAGATATATAGATCAATGGAACAGAATAGAGAGCCCAGAAATTAACCCAGGACTCTATGGGCAATTAATATTCGACAAAGGGGGAAGGAACATAAAATGGAGTGAAAACAGTCTCTTCAACAAGTGGTGTTGGGAGAACGGGACAGCAACATGCAAAAAGATAAAACTAGACAACCAACTTACACCATACACCAGAATAAACTCAAGATGGATAAAGGACTTAAACATAAGCAGTGTCACCATAATGGTCCTGGAGAAAAATATAGGCAGTAAAATTTTAGATCTTCTACGCAGAAATATGTTTACTGATACTTCACCAAGGGCAAAGGAAATCAAAGAACAAATAAACAAATGGGACTATATCAAATTGAAAAGTTTCTGTTCAGCTAAAGAAAAAAACAGCAAAATTCAAAGGGAACCAACTGTATGGGAAAACATATTTGCCAACGATACCTCAGAGAAGGGTTTGATCTCCAAAATATATAAAGAACTAATGCAACTCAACACCAGGCAGACAGACAACCCAATTTAAAAATGGGCAAAAGACCTGAACAGACAACTCACTGAGGAAGACATACAAAGGGCCCAAAGGCATATGAAAGAATGCTCAACATCACTAGCCATCAGAGAGATGCAAATTAAAACCACAATAAGATACCACCTCACACCTTTCAGAATGGCCATCATCAACAAATCAACAAACAACAAGTGTAGGTGAGGATATGGGGAAAAAGGAACCCTTGTGCACTGCTGGTGGGAATGTAGGCTGGTGCAGCCAGTATAAAAAACAGTATAGAGTTTCCTTAAAAAACTAAAAATGGAACTGCCTTTGGATCCAGCAATTCCACTACTAGGAATATACCTAAAGAACCCTGAAACACCAATTCATAAGAACCTATGTACCCCCATGTTCATAGCAGCACTATTTACAATAGCCAAGTGCTAGAAACAGCCTAATGCCCATCAGTGGATGATTGGATCAAAAAACTTGGGTACATTTACACAATGGAATACTAAACAGCAGAAAGAAAGAAGGAACTCCTGCCCTTTGCAACAACATGGATGGAACTAGAAAATATTATGCTTAGTGAAATAAGCCAGTCAGTGAAAGACAAATACCATATGTTCTCACCCATTACAGGACAAAATGAACAAAACAAACAATAAGCAAAACAGAACCAGATACATGAATACAGTGAATAAACCTTCAGTGGTCAGGGGGAAGGGGGTTGGGGGAAGGGGGGAGGAAGAGGCAAAGCAGGAGAGTAGTTTAGCCAAGAACCTAGAATGGAAGAACCATGGACAAAGACAACAAGTGGGATTGACTTTGTGGGGGAGTGGGTGGGTGGGAAAGGGGACAGAGGTGAGGAAAAAGGGGATGGATGTAATGCAACAACAATAAAATTAATTTAATAAAATTAAATTTTAAAAAAGGCCCAATCTACCTAACAATATTCTCAACAATTTATAACAATATGACCACCTTTCACCCTGAATTTTCGAATATTTTTATTTACTTCTGCTCCTAAAACTAACCCTAATTTTCTCCCACTTACTGCCATAATAAATGAAATCATTTTTTGCATTTAGTTTACCCCTACTCAAAAGTTTCTGACTGAGCCCTGGCTGGTGTGGCTCAGTGGATAGGCACTGGCCTGCGAGCCCAAAGGTCGCTGGGTTGATTCCGCAGTCAGGGCACATAACCAGGTTGCAAGCCAGGTCTCCAAACAGGTCCTTAGCTGGAAGAAGTTGAAAGGCAACCATACATTGATGTTTCTCTCTCTTTCTTCCTCCCTCCCTTCCCTTCTCTTTGGAAATAAAAAAATCTTAAAAAAAAAAAGTTTCTGACTCATATATTTCCCTGCTATAAGCTACAGATAGTCATACAGAGCCTTAATAGAGCATTAAGAGAGTGGTGGTGTGGAAAATATAGTCACGGTGGAATTAAATACTTCTGAACAGCTCCACAACAGGCAAATTGTTGCACACTGCCAGCAGCAGTTCATTAACTGGATTAAGATTCTCAAGCAAATGACCACTCCAAATATTTTCTCACTGTTCATTTTACCTCTCCTGTCTTCCCTTTTTGAAGGCCTAACATAGATTATAAACATTTTCTATTATTCTTCATATTACCTATGAAACTCATCCCTGATTCACCCATTTGCCTAGACAACATCACACAGCTCTGCTGAATGCTTTCTCTTTAAAATGATGAACATACACTTACAGTGGGCACTCATCAATGCTCAGCATTTCTATTATATTTTCTTAATAGTTGCACATTCCCACTGATAAGATATACCTTGGAGTTTATAATAACAGGTCCGTTTCTCCCTGGTATGCAGTGGTCTAGATATATAGTTTGAGTTTTTGTTTGTTTGTTTCAGGAATGCTTTCCTCAATTTTAAACATTAGTTTTGCCCTTTTTGTTTTATTTCATGTTTTGATAGGCACAAATTACATGTGTATTAGGTCTTCATGCCTGTGTTCTCTATTATGTTTGCACCCCTTATACCTCTTCTGTTTCATTCATTTTTGCTCTCTTTATTTAATCCTCTATATACCTTCTTAGAATCACTATTATGTAACAGAACATTGAATATAGGCATCTTATAATTAACTTGTTATTTATATGACTATTTTATCTTTTTCTTTTATTTTCTGGTTTTGATCAGTTTCCTATATTTATTTCTCTTTCTATACTGTAAATTTTTAGATTTCAGACTCATGAAGTACTTTCCTGTTTTACACTTGATCTTAGTCAAAAGGCTGAGAAGTGATTCTTTCCTGTTTTAAATTGCTTGTTTCACTATATTTAATTTGATTATATTAGTTTTTTTCTGTATCATCACAGCTTTCTGTGCTTTTGTGTTGAAAAGTTTTATTTATTTTTTTCTTCTCCATTTTCTTTATATGAATCCTTTTTTTTTCTGTTTATGATTATTTGTGATATAGTCTTCTTAACTAGCAATAGTAGGTGAGGAGACGGGTAAGGAGAGATTGTGTCAGGGAAGGTTTCTTCTGTATCCTACCAGATTCCATGGTTCAAAGTTATTTTCTGTTACTACAGGTAAGTGAAGTTTCTTCAATAAACAATACAATTTGGATTTCTTTTCTATTGTGATTTAGTCTTAAAATTTTTAAATTACAGTTTATATTCAATATTATTAGTTTCAGGTGTACAGCACAGTGCTTACACAATCATATACTTTAGAGGGTTCCCCTGGTATTTTCAGTACCCAAATCACACCATCCATAGTTATTACATTATTATTGACTATGTTTCCTATGTTGTACATTACATTTCCCTGACAATTTTGTAACTACTAATCTGTGCTTCTCAATACCTTCAACTTTTTCACCCAGCACCCACCTCCCTTCCACTCTGGCAACCACCAGTCTGTTCTGTGCAAGCTTCTTTGTATTTTGTTAGTTTATTTTGTTCATTTAGATTCCACGTTTGAGTAAATTCATATGGTACTTGCCTTCCTGATTGGCTTATTTCGCTTAGCATAATGCTCTCAGGTCCAACCATGCTTTTGATGTCACAACCAAAAAGTCACAGCCAAGACCAATGACATGAAGCTTTCTCCTATAGTTTCTTCTAGGCGATTCACAGTTTCAGGTCTTATGATTAAGTGTTTAATCCACTTTGAATTTTGTTCTTTCACCTCAAGATTGTGGTCCTTTGTGGATTTGGCTATTGGCTATTGTGGTCGTTTGTGGTTCCTTATGATGTGACTTTTCATATTTAAGTCTTAAAGTCCAGAGTTGATGGACATGATGTGAAGGACAGGTCAAATTGAAATTTTTCTTCATATGAGTTTCCATTAATCTCAATAACATTTATTGAATGGTCTTGTTTGTCATAATACATAAAGCCTCCCCACATATTTGGAGTTGCTTTAAAACTCATTAAGTTGTATCATTACCATATGTTAATTTGGCTATCCTTATGCCAAAATCACACTGTCTTAATTACTATACATTACTCCTCCTCATTCCAATGTTGCATCTGTCTCCTCTATTCTAATAAATCTGCTTTTATCAAGTTCACCAGCAAGCTCCATGTTGAAAAATCCAAATGGCATTATTCACATTAAATTTTATCTTTTAGGAGATTTCAAGACAGTTGTTCATTTTCCTTCTTGGGTTCTATTAAATCAAATATTTCTGCTTTTCATCTGATATCACCAGCCACTGCTCAGTATCTGTTCTGGACATTTTTATCTACTTCATCTAAATGTAGCAATTTCTCAAAGCTTGATCTTAAGCTCTTTTCTCTTTCCTAGCTATAATATCATTTTGAGTCATTATAGCTAAGTGTTCATGACCTTTTATATATTAATGGCTACCAAATTTATATATTCATATGAAACCCAGAATTCAACCTATTGATGACATATTTATTAAGCATCTACATGTACTAATCACTATTCTAAGTGCTAATTATTCAACAGTTAAAGAGGCAGAATTCTCTTGTCTGCACAAAATGTTTATTCTAATAAAACACAATAAAGAAGTGAATTAGCCCTGGCTGGTAGCACAGTAGACAAGGCACCAGCCTGTGAACCCAAAGGTTGCAGGTTCGATTCCCCAGCCAGGGCACATAACAAGGTTGCAAACCAGGTCTCCAGTCAGGTCTGTGGCTGGAGGCAGGTGAAAAGCAACCATACATTGATGTTTCTCTCCCTCTCTGCCTCTCTCCCTTCCCCTCTTTCAAAAAATAATAAATAAAATATTTTTAAAAAAAAAGCTCTGTATTTAAAAAAAAAGAAGTGAATTATATATATATAATATATACTTCAGATTATGAGAAATTCTATGAAGAAAACTAAATCATGGACATTACCTGAAGACTTTAGGGGTGGAGATGTTACTATTTTAAATAGGATAGAAATCTGATGATCTTATCCAATAATCATAAGCAGAAGTCAGCAAACTATGATGTGAGGGCCAAATTTTTCTCATCCCCTGAGTTTGTATGACTAGTAAGCTAAGAATGGTTTTTACATTTTCAAATGGCTTTTAAAAAGCAAAGGAAAAATATTTTGTGACATGAAATATATGAAATTCAAATTAGCGTGTCCATAAATAGTTTCATTGGCACATAGCTATGTATATTATCTATGGCTCTTTTTATGCTACAATGGCAAAATTGAATAGCTGAGGCGAACACTATATGGCATACAAAATCTAAACTATGTATTACTACATGGTCCTGTATAAAAAAATTTGCTGATCTTAACCAATATGCTCTATTGCTTGCAAACAAACAGTTTTACATGACAAAGTCCTTTTTGAACTCAATGCCAGAAGGCAGTTTTTAACTCGGTCAAATGTGCTTGCTTCCTTTAATAGATAGCATTTCTCTTTTTAATCCAGTTGCCAGAAAAATCAAAAGCTTGATATGATTAAGTTCAGTGACAATGACACTCTAGGTGGCTGGGTACACCTCTTTTGTGTTTAAACCTTTACCTACATGTGTATATGAAAGAGTTCATGAATGTCTGTTGTCTTGTTTAATGTGGATTTTAATTGTATGAGGTCAGTTTTGTGTGAGAGTCAATACAAATATAAACAAACATAAAGATAAGTTGTTTGGTATACTATTTTAAGAGGTCATCCTTAAACCTATAACGACCTGTCTTTCTCTGTTATGGAATTTGGAATGATGGGATTAAATAAGTATATCTTCAAGTTCATGAAGAGATTTAGTGCTACTCTATGATGAAAATATTCTCATAACTTAGGTAGCATGTAATATTCTTATATACTTTAAGGAAAATATGCAATATTATTTGAAAGACTTTTCTCAAGATCCTTTTTTAATAATTGTGCAGGAAAGTATGTCTCAATCAACTCAAAAATTTATTTCTATGAAATAACTCATGCTTTGACACTAACATTTTTATGTACAATTGCCAGTGGGGAAAGGCAGTATATAAATATGAAATAATAATTTCAAGTCACACATTCTATTAGTTCTCAAGTAAAAGTCACAGCATTTAAGTTTGGGTTTTTCTATCAGCTCTTTTATCTCCTATAAAAAACTTTAAAAATAAAGTACAAGAAATAAAACTTAGGTTTGTTTTTAATTGTTTGCCTGTTTGGTTTGTTTTGCCTTATTTTTGACCCTTTTACAATAGCTCTCAAAAAGCCAAATAAGTGAAACTTTTTCTCTGTGAGTTTAAAAAGAAATTTCATTACAAGAACTTTCCTCACACCAATTACAGACAGATAGCCCTGGCTGGGTGGCCCAGATGGTTGGAGCTCAGTTGGCTGAGGGTTTGATGTCCAGTCAGAGCATGTATGGAATTCAACTGATTGATATTCCTCTCACATCAAAGCTCTCTCCTCTCTCTCTCTCTCTCTCTCTTTCTCAAATCAATCAATATATCCTCGGATGAGGATTAAAAAACAATTAAAGATAAATTTAATATTAAAAATATTAGCTCTAGTGTTCCACCAAATTTAGATTATAGAACAGGTCTTTGTTGTATGAATGTATCACATGTAAGAAATACGTTTGATGGCAGGACCACTGTTAACATATGTATTCATTCAGTATTTTCTTACAGTGGTAGTTTATGGTTGTTGGCTTAAGTTAGAGCCTAAGGCTTTCTGAACTCTGTTCATTAAAATATTGTCCTTAAGAAAACTTAGGTTCTTAAGGGAATTTAAGAAATAAAATTTGTACATAATTTTGAAAGGTTGCATATGAAGCACCAGTACAAATGAAAGCATCTTTTCTTTTTCTAACTCCAAAACTAAAAGAATTTTTTTTCAATTTTGCAGTCTTAATATTAATCTAATATGCATCCCAAGTTAGGCAACATGAGCTTACTAAAATTTCAAGTTTCATTGCTCCTAGTTGTAATTATACCAATTCAGTTCAGAAAAATTGCATACCTCTTATAGATTAATGAAAATAGAAACAAGAGATTTGTCACAATCATGTTGCTATTTAGCTTCAGAGTACTTCACAAAGTAGTAACCAAAGATCATATTGTTGTACAATTTAGGGTTCCGAGGCTTTCCACTACCTCAGAGCACAGAATGTTGAGGAATAGTTTATTCTCAATGCAGGTGATAGCACCCACCCTTCTCTATGTTAAAAAGGAAAATAAAATTACTTTTTACCTTGAAGGTTAACACTTCATGACCATTTTGGTTTTTATAAAAATTTGGAAAATATTATTTATGCCATCACAGCCGTCTATCCCACTGGACTGTAAATTCTCATGGGCAAGGACCCTGCCTGTCTTGGTTACTGCTTCACGTCCAGCCCTGGCACAGCACCTGAAACACAGTAGGTCTGGCACATGTAAGTGATACAAAGAGCATGCACTTTGGAGTCAGAATTCTAAGAATCAGAATCGACCACTGAATCTGTGATAACATTCGGTAAAAGAGTGTCTGTTAATCCCTGATTCTTGGTCTATATTCTTCCAGGTTTCCCAGGCTTAAAAGCCAAGCACCTCTTCAAATCATCATAAAATAGCATCAGAAGGTCAACAAAAGCAAAAATTGATTTTATTAGTCTTGCTAGATTGCAAGTCCTGTGCAGTGGAAACTGTCTGATTCATCAATGTCATCCCAGAAACTGGAACAATGTCCTGAATATTAAGTAGGGACTTAATCAACATTTATTATTAAATACTGGAACAAGAAACAGATCTTTAATCTCTAACCTATGCATCAATATTTATCTGTTTTTGAATTCTTAACTAAGCCTCAGCTCTCAATATAGAAACATTTACCTCCTTTTAAAAATAATTTTCCATTTTCTTTTAACCACACAATACTATGAAGTTAATAAGCCAGCAGTAAAATAAAAACTCTTCTAACAGAAGATTTTAGATGATAATAAAGTATGACCATTACAACTAAAGAGGATGCCAGCTTGCGGTTTTGGTTTTATTTGCTTCTTTACCAAGTAGAAGGATGGTTCTCAACTATCTTGAGAACAAATGAATTACTTCTAAGTGTACTGTGCCCCGTAACTTATTGAAATGTATGAATCATTAAAAACATGCTAAAATCATGAGACCATTGATTCTCCTACATTAGGAGGCACTCTGGAGCCAAGTAACAGCTGTCAGGTTGAATGTGCTGGAATTTTAAAGCATGCCATTAGACGAGAGGGGTCTTGATGGAAATAACTGGGTGTAACTTGGTGGCTGTGCTGGATTGCTTCTCATTTAACTATGACTGGTTCCCTCTGGGAAGGTTGTTTCCCATTAATTTCTCATTTATTATCAAGATGAAGTTTGATACAATGGTTATGATATCAAATTATTGATTCAGACTCTGTCTTCTGAATTTTCCTGGGTGTTAAAAAGATACCACTGTCTCACAAAATCTTCCCAAATATACTTTAAAAATTTTCATCTTAAAAGTGGAAATACCATAAAAGAATATACAATAAATTCTGAGACTGCACTTAAGTGATTGGTCACCCAGCTGGTATACGGCAACTAGACTAAGGGACCAGCTGACGACTAGAACTCAAGTCTTCTTACTGCTGATCTAGCACTTTGTCCATTGCACCTCACCAACACTACCTACAGTTTGTATACAAGCAATGGAATCCTCTGACCTTCACATTGGCTTCTAGAGGTAGAACTTCTAATTCTGCATTTAAAGAGCTATGTCCAAGATCTAGAATTACTTCACAGGAGTCCACCATACCTCACTTTGAACAGCCAACCTGTGTAAGTTTTCAGATGTTCTCCACTGTCTGAATGGTTTAACACTGAGATTATAATAATGCAAGTCCAGTCAAAAGCTAATGGGATTTATTTTCAATGTATAGGAAGATGATGGTTGAGAAAGTCAAGGAAACTTTATTTGGAAAAATAAATGTGAAAAACAGGAATAATTAAGGTGTGATAAAGAGATACTTGTCCATCAGACAATAATATGCAACAAGGGGCAGAGTGGTTAATATCATTAACTTGGTAATGCAAACGTGATCCAAGTCCCAAGTTTCATTGTGACCTAAGGCAAGTTAGTTGATCTCTTACAGCCTAATTTCCACATTAGTAAATTGGGAATGATTACAGTACTTACATGTTGAAAAGAGTAAAAATTAAACATACTAACACTATTGGCTTATTAAATTCAAAAAGATGAAAAATTAATGCCTAATATTAACAATGTTACTCTTAAAAAAGCACATGTAAACTTATGTTGGTTATAGCTCATTTGATCTTTAAAAAAATAAGTTATAAAAATAATATAAGCTATATAAAATGTGCATGCCCTTCGAGCTAGAAAATCCCACTCTCAGTGTTTACCTTAATATAATTATTACACATCTTAAAATATCCAATAATAGGAGACTGAAAAATATGACATATTCTTTAAATAAAACACAAATGTTTATGCAGCATATACTTATAAATATGTGTTCAGAAAATCACACAATGTAGCAAACTATATTTCTGTGCATTGTGGGATTATCAGTGATTTAGTTCCTTCTTTTCCCAGCTCTTATTTCTAACTTTATGTAACAGTTATGTATTTCTATTAAATAAATGTTCTTAGAAACAAAATGATGATATCACTACTCTTCTAACATTTATTCATGCTCAGTGAAAGTGATGGTAACCAAATGTGTAACACTATGCTCTGGTCATAAATATATTCTCTGATACTTGCCCACAAAGGCAGCAGACCCAATTCTAAATATACATGCTGATTAGCTTAATCCTGATTAGGGTATCAATAGGGTCAACATGTCCATACTTTGCCTAATGTGTTGTTACTGGTTTTAGGATAAAATTTGTAACCAACATGAGTGAGCATTCAGCTGAAACTATTCTATAACATATAGAATGTATAAGCTATTTGCTGTTAATTAATATCAGTTAATGAATGACTTACTAGTTATTAATGGACTCAGTAAATGTTTGTTTTCCTCCTTTTATTGTCTTCCTTCTTCAAATCAGTTAGTTGACTATCAGCACAGAGATAGTTTGAGTTTTATTATAAAACATGTAAAGTTTCAGTTTCTAACAAACTTTTATGTCCCAACTCTCTTGCTTTTTCTTTTGCCTTCTTGGACCTATATCCTTTCAATCTAAATTAGTTTGTCTCTGTCCTTTCCTTTAAAATCTCACATGGTTCTCTGCATTACATTTCAATCACAATTTGGAATTATATATTTACTTTTGTAGTTAACTCTTTCTTTTCCCACTAGATTGAGCAACAAGAACAAGGATCATGTTTATTTTAATTTACTACTCCATAGCAATTACTGCAATACCCTACAAAACCATGGTTCCCTCCAATGTGGATACAAATTTTAAAAGACAGTTATGTTCCTATAGGTAAACTCCATCATAATACAGATCCTTTCTTAATTGATATCTCTGTATCTCAGACATACCTCAGCATAAATTAGAGAGGTGCAGACTTCAAGATAATTCAAGACATAAGCAGTAAAGAAGAATGCTAATACAAGAAAAGGAGAGTATGTTTGAAGTCTCAAGACAGGTCAACTCATAAAAAGCAAGAGTGAAAGCTTCCAAGTCACACAGTTACGTGTTGCTCTCCTTGAATCCAGGACCATGCCCAGGAGCAGGACCTGAAGCTCCATCTGAGAGGCAAAGGGCAGTGAACAACCAGAGGAATCTTTTTCTTACATAACAATTTTTATTTTTCTTTTAATCTATTTTGCTCTATTTTCCCCACCTTCTTGCAGCTTTCTGCTATGCCAGACAGGAAGGGATATCTGTGGTTATTTGACACTACCAGTGAAGGTGCTAAAAGTGGCTTTTCAGTATTTCATAGGATTTAAACAAACCCAAAATCAAAAGCAATAAAGCCTGAGCCAATGGACAGGAATCTTTTAGGCATTATCATAAAAAATGATGAGAGCGATGGAGCACTGGGTAGGGAATAGACAAAGCCCTAGAAGAAAAATAAACTATGACATAATCAAATAATAACAGAAATAAAATATCTTTTTTAAAAAGTTCAGTTTGTAAAATCCAACCATCTGCATAAACCTACCTTTTTCTAGTAAATTTCAAAGTCTGCGTAGGAGGCACCAGAATTTCATTCAAAAATAGGTGTTTCAATAGCCAATTCTGTAGAGTTACTTTAGAGTTTGAAAATGGATCAATCAAAGCAGCTCAGAACAAAATAATACGCTAGATATAAACACCCCCTCGTACTATGACACCATCTGCAGCATGTGGATTCATTCCCCAAGTCTAAACGTGTCTTTGCATTCAATATGTACATATATATACAGAAATATTTCATGCACCCAAATGAGGTTCTATTTTTATCTATATTTAAAGATAGCAAAGAGGCAAACATAGGATCCTGTCAAGTTGAGAAGACAGAGAAGTATGAACCAAAAGAGGAAACAGATCAAGGTGCCAGTGGAAGAACTAAGCAACAAGGAGGTAGCCAACCTAACAGATGCAGAATTCAAAATGCTGGGGACAAAGATGCTCACAGACTTGATAGACATCAGTGAGTACAGCAAACACAGAAGGGAAAAAACGAAGGCTATACTAAGTGAAATGAAGGAAAATACACATGAAAGCAATGGTGAAGGGAAGGAAACCAGAGCTCAAATCAATGATTTGTAACATAAGGAAGAATTAAACAGTCAACCTGTATAGAATGAAGAAACAAGAGATGAAAAAATGAGGAAAGGCTTAGGAACTTCTGGGACTTTAAACATGCCAACTTAGGGGTACCTAAATGAGAAAAGGAAGGGCAAGAAATTGAAAACTTGGGTGAAAAAATAATGAAGGAAAATTTCCTTAATTTAGTGAAGGAAATTGACATAAAAGTCTAGGAAGCTAGACCAAAAGTGGACCACACCAAGACACATCATAATGAAAATGTCAGAGGTTAAAAATAAAGAGAGAGTCTAAGAAGCAGCAAGAGAGGAGAGTTAACTACAAAGGAGTGCCTATAAGACTATCAGCTGATTTCTCAAAAGAAACTGCAGGCTAGAAGGAGCTGGCAAGAAGTATTTAAAGTGATGAAAATCAAAGACCTACAACCAAGATTACTCTAACAAACAAAACTATCATTTAGAATGGAAGGGCAGATAAAGTGCTTCCTAGACAAGGTAAAGCTAAAGGAGTTCATCATCATCAAGCCTTTTTTGTATGAAATGTTAAAGGGACTTGCTTAAGAAAAAGAAAATCAAAACTGTGAATAGTAGAATGACAACAAACACAACTATCAACAATAGAATCTAAGAAACAAAAACAAGAACAAACTAAGCAAAATAGCAGAGTAAGAATAGAATCATTTAGAGGGTTATCAGTCGGGAGAAGAAAGGTGGAGAAAGGAGGAAATGGTGCAGGATTAAGAAGCATAACTGGTAGACTCAGAATAGTCAGGGGCATGTTAAGAATAGTACAGGAAAGGGTGACGCCAAAGAATTTACATACATGGCCCATGGACATGAACTAAGTGGGGTGGAATTGCTGGAGGGTAGGTGGGTAACTGGGCAGAAGGGAGCAAAGGGAAAAGAAATTGGGACAACTGTAACAGCACAATCAGTAAATTATACAGAAAAGGGGATAAAAGACAACAGTATGTAGCAAAGATTAAGATTAAAAATGGTGCAAGGCATGACGTAGTTCTTGCAGTTTATGACTGGTAAAGGAAGAAATCAATTATAAGCAACACAGACTAAATTATTTGCTAACATATTATTGCACAATGTGGGTACTTTTCATCCTCCAGCTAAAAGTAAGTAAGGTGGGTGGTGATATCTCATAGCTGTGAACCTAAAGCATGTTCCAATGCTCTACGGTTTAAATAAAGCCAGTCATCCATAGCCCCATATGAACAACTCCTACTTCTTATTCCTAGACCATTACTATGAAATGATTCTTTGTCCCTTCCTCAGAGGCTAGTGGTAGAGTGGTGAGAAAATGAAATACAAACTAGCCCACACTACTGCACTAAAGTAATTTCAACATGCAACAACAAAAAATGCAGTTAATATAATTCCTAGAGAGACGTTTGGGTCATTCAGGATTTAATTTGGTTATATAATGTTTCTCTATCCTTAATAATCCTTAATAGAGAAGATTAATACTGCCTACCAACATGCAAAAAGTTTCCTAATAATTATATTAGTTAACAATAATATAAAGGTTAAATTGGAGCTGTCTTAAACTATGCCAAAACTCATGACAAACTATATATATATATATATATATATATATATATATATATATATATATATATATATATACTTGCATGTTCCAAATTACTATAACAGAAAACGTTAAACTTCTCATCTTCAAATAATTTTTTTTAAACTTTTTATTTATTTATTTTTAGAAAGAAGGGAAGGGAGGGAGGCAGAGAGGGAAAGAAACATCAATGTACAGTTGCCCCTCACCTGCCTCCAGCTAAGGACCTGGCTGGAGACCTAGCTTGCAACCTGGTTATGTGCCCTGGCTGGGGAGCTGAACCAGCAACCTTTGGGTTTGCAGTCTGGTGCCTTATCCACTGTGCCACCAGCCAGGGCCTTCAAGTAATGTTTTTAATAAACCCTTGAACCTTAGCTTGTTTAACTCCTGATACTTGAAAGGACAAATAAAACTGGGGTTTCAGATAAAGTCTACCTTTTCAGATTAAGGCATGAACATCAGCTAATAAAGGAAAGGTCAAAAGTAACTCAATGTTTACTCTGTGATACTTCATCAGGTAACAACTGAGAAGCGTGTGTGGATGTGCCAACAGTTAAGTACCAATAGTTAAGTTCCCTTGCCAAGTTTAGGTGCAGAAAAATCGTGGTTTTCAAATACCTGGGGCATGATGCTTTCACACCACAAGCTGAGGAATATAATCCCTTGTAATAATAGACTAGGCACAGAGCCTCATGCTCAACTCGAAGTCCAAAGACTACAAAAATAACATGTCCTGTCCCATGGGTTTGGCCTGGCTTAGCCTCGCAGGGATCATGGGTCCTCATAATATATATTTTAAAGATTTTATTTATTTATTTATTTAGATTTTATTTAGTATTTTTTTAGAGAGGGGGGAAGGGAGAGGGGCATCAACGTATGGTTGCCTTTCCCCTGCCTCCAGCTACGGACCTGGCTGGAGACCTGGCTTGCAGCCTGGCCATGTGCCCCTTTTACTACCCCCTCACCCCCATCCCTCTGATAGCCACCATACTGTTTTCTGTGTCTGTAAGTCTCAGTTTTATATTCCAAATGCATGAAATCACATGGTTCTTAGCTTTTTCTGAATAACTTAATTTGTTCAGCATAATATTCTCAAGGTTCATCCATGTTGTTGCAAATATATTAAGTCATTTGTCATAACTCTCCCCAAGTCTTCAATTAACCACCTCTAACTATTCAACTTATAACAAGATTCCTAGAACTTTCTATGTTCATGATTATCTTCTGGTATGTGTGTGACCATTATTTGATAATATTTCTTTTAAAATATCCAGCTGGGAGCTGGATTAACATGGACTGTATTGGGATAATTATTACCTCTCTTGATCCAAAGACAGAAGTTCTTCAATGCACCTTAAGACCAATTCAGTTATCACTCACTGTACTTGTATGCACGTGTATGAGGTATTTCCCAAGAGTATCAAACCAATGTCAATGTAATTTAAAAAATTTGCACAGCTAATAGTTTCAGTACAGACCTTGTATATGTTCACATGGCACACTGACCCAGCACATGTCTCTGTGGAGTGCTCTTCCTTGGAAGGCTGCTGCCTTCCCTTTTGGGGTCAGTTGTACATCACTATAGGAACCCCTTGAAGCATTTAAATATTGAATTAAAAAAATAATGCAATGGACTATGTGTAAGAATGTCATCCCTGTTTATCACATTTAGAAATAGAAATATTTAGAGATGCTTTTCTAAATTAAATATATACATTAAAGTAAGTTGATTTTAAAAGGTTACTTCTACTTGTAGGAAAAATATATTACCTACTATATTCGGAAGCAGCAGAGTGCTTCTGTGACAGATTAGATGTAAAAATAACCTAATATGTTAAAATATTCAAAATCTCAATTTTTTTTAAATTCCAAAGGCATAACTGTGCCTGAATATTGTACATAATTCTGCCAGAACATTTCATATAATAGGATCTTCCTACTGATATTTTATGGTTATTTCAAAGCACTTGAAACAAGAAATGAAAACCAAAGAGCTTTTTCTACTGATTTTTCCAAACTACGTTCTAGTAAAAAGACATTAAAGAATTAGAATATGATGACAAGGTTAATGTTAAGTTTCAGTCTATAAAACAAGCTGAAAAAATCCAGCATGGTGAGAAAGGAATATGTGGTCTACACGTTATACAAGCTGTACGTTATTTCATACAATCCCAAAAGCTGAAAATAAAGTCCCCAGCCACCTATTTCACTTGAATATTTCCCAGTAAAGTTATTTCAAACTGTAGGATTCATTTTTTGAGCATTAACTATCATCCTTTCTATTTTTTTTCCTTTTAAATCCTCACTCCACCTATTCCTCTTGCCTTTTAAGGGCACAGAATATTAACAAGTATCAAAGCCCAGAGGACAGATTTTGGTTATTAAATTTTAAAAGAATCTAAAGCAATGGTTGTAATTTGTAGTCTATCAAATACTTTCAACCAAATAAAATTAACCTAGGGTACTGTTCTATATATTTTTAAAATTGCCTAAGGCTACCTTTGATCATAAAAATGCTACAATCTCCACATCAGTACTGGTTTTAATGCCACAATTTGTATTAAAGAAAGCATTATTCACACAAGGTAAGTTAAAACTGAATTAAATCACAGTGATTAATTTACTTGAGGTTTAAAGTTGAGTTTTAAAAAATCTATAAAACTAAGTAATGATGGAAGGAAATCCCAGTAATTGGGGTGAAAGTTTTTCTGTAATTAGCTGCCATGCTCCATTAAATTCTATTTTACTAGCAACTGAAAAAATATAGCTCTTTTAGAAGTAACAAGAGAAGCATTAGAACAAAGACATTTAGCTTCACACATTATATTTCAATCTTTTTCATTACATACCCATAGTTAAATCTAGTAACAACCACCATTAATAAAATATTTGAAAGAAACAATCAATAAAATGTGAGACAAGAAATACACTAAGACAAGTATTTGGCTTACTGAGGATTAGGAAATCTAATAGTCTCTAACATCAATTACAGGATATTTGTTAAAATGGAGAAAAAGTTACATCATCAAGTAAATTCATGTTTCTAAGCTTCTGTGACTATAATTACAAAATTTACCTCACTACTGTCATCAGCCGTTCATTTTTTTCTACTAGTATTTTTAACAGGCTCAACCAATTTCATTATTATCAAAAAATCCCACAGTAAAGATGAATATATATTAAACATATAGATGATGAATGGATGGATGGATGGACAGATAGAAAGCTTTGTTATTAAAGTCATATAAGCTCATTGGCTGCAGTGCTAAGAATACACTATATGGAGGCAAAGGTAAAATCAGTTATTTGGTTATAAAATAACCCAGACAGAACATGACAGTGACTTGAACCAGGAAAAACAAAGGTGATAAGAACTGGAAGTGGACCCAACAAAATTTGGTGGAGGTTTTAATGTGGGGGGGGTCTGTCCTAAGCAACTCAGGGTTAGAGTTTCCATTAACTGCATCGGGAAACAATGTCAGTAGAGCAGGTTATGGAAGATGACTGGAGTTTACTTCTGGACAATTGCACTTGATATGAGTAGGCAATTGGATAGGAAAGTCCCTAGTTCAGGGAACAGGTCCAAGATAAGTATGTATATTTTGATGGTATTAGCATATATTTAAAAAATCATTGGATCATATGATATCACTGAAGGAAAGAATATAGTGAGAAAAAGGAAGAGGCACAGGACTGAGCTCTAGACTATCCCAAATTTAGGATATTATCTTGGTCAAACTTCATTCAAGCAATTCCTATCAAAGTACACGGTCCAAAATCAATATGATAGTGTTCGCCATTACTGCCTTGGTCAAGACTCATCTTTTTTATTTTTTGTCCATTTGACATATTAAAAATGTTTTTTTGCTGTTTCAGTGTTAATTCATTACAAGCAAAAATATTTTCTTGTACATTTATTAGTAGTTTGTATTTTTGTCTTTTATAAATAATATGTACTCAGCTCATTTTTGGCCTTGATTTTTCTTACTAATTTATAGAATCACATTTACATATTAAGGTAATTCATTGTTCACTTATGACATTTATTGAAAATGCTCTCATTTTCATAGTTTTTGGTATGAGAAGTTTTACATTTTCTAGCGAAATCTATTTATTACTTAGCTCATTATGTAGTCTGCTGTTTTAATACATACAAAAATAACTTATTTACATGTTTTCTTCTAATAGTTTAGTTTCTTATTTTTTACATTTAACTCTCAGTCCTTCTGACATTTATGTTGTCATGTGGAAAGACTCTCAAACATTTTCTTATATTTTTATCTCATGTTATAATTATATTAAATATATCAATTGTCTTTGCAATGTATCCTTTAACTTATATTCAGTTCTTATCCATAGTAAAGTCTAGTTCTGAGATATCTATTCCCTCTCTTTGTTTTGGCTACTAATTCTTGCATCTATACTTCACTACTCTATTATAGTATTTTAAGGTTATATGTTATATACAAGGTCTGACCAGAAGGTATCCAATCATGTAATATGAAAAATAGAGACATTTACTTAAGAAAATGCAAGAAACATTGTACATAGGACAATGATGCCTCAGTCCCCTTCAAATTAGGCTTCTTGGGACCACAAACAGTTCTCCCAACCACCATCAGCTGCCCCATCATAGTTTCCTGAATTTCATCAATGGTCTGAAATATCTTCCCTTTCAAAGGTGACTTCAGTTTTTGAAAAAGCCAGAAGTCACAGAGCATCAAATCTTGTCTGTAAAGGGGCTCAGTCAACTGGGTGATTTGATGTTTTGCCAAAAATCTCTACACAAGATGTGATACTTGAGCAGGCGCACTGTTGATGAAGCTGCCAATCGTCAGCTGCCCAAAGCTGCTGCCCTCTGAATCATCTGAATAGTTGCAGCAGAGGAATGTTCAAACTTAATGCAAAACTGGAATCAGATTAATCGCTCCACTCACTCAGTCATTTTGAATGTGACAGCCACAAAGTACACATGCTCACCCAACAGCATCCACCTCCCCCAGTGACTGGTACAATAAAGCATCATTGTTTACACATGCACATTTCAATCCACATTGATTCACTCACAAACTGTTCTCTTTATACTAACAATGGCTGGACTTTTTCTGGACAGACTTCATATACTGTTAGTCAAAGAAGTGAGTGCCTAACAGGAATGTAGGTTTTCTCCCTGGTTGTGAGGTTCACTACTAAACCAGAGATCTGGATGCCAATTTTTGTCTTCTTCTTGTTTGATATAGCATATAGTATGTGGCCTACTAAAGACACATTTTAAAAATGTACCCTCATTGCCAATGCAATGCAAAAATCTCCCAGACCCCCTTCCCAGGCCAAGATTCTGACCTATGTCTGTTTACTTAACAGTGTTGTTATGGTTAGTTCTTATCCATCTGAGTGGGGTTTTTCTTAATAGGCTAGAAGAAATTAAATGGGCCTGGAGAGTTTGCTGCTACAATTAATTAAATTTAGATATGTTTCATACATGTCCAACAAAACTTTCATATTATCATAGTTATTTAAATTTGCTTTTTCTATTAGCCAAACACTACCCAAGGAGTTCCCATTTAGTTAAGCACAACCATGATTTTTTTCCAAAAGCTAATTAATTTTAATATTTATACTTATTTCTTCAAAAATCTTTTCATTTGAATTAAAATTAGATTTCAACTTAATATTAGCCTCTCCACCTATTTTTCCCATTACTCAAGTGGACTCTACTAATCTAAAGTACATTTCTGTGACTACAAATTATGAACACCAAAAAATTGTGGTAAATAAAAGGAACCCCAAAATCACTTCCTGCTATGTGGCATTTGCCATGCTAACACCTATGCAAGTATATTAATATCCTAACAGTGTCATAAAGAAGGCAGTTGAGCCGGTCCACCAAAAGCAGCATAGGCTACAAGTCAGTTTCCCTTCTAATGTAACAGACCATCATTTTACTGATATTTCTGTCAGCTATCATGTGACCCCACTGTGTTTTCTAGAAAGAAAAGCTGCTACCTGAGATGGTGATGGACAAGGTAGATAGTTGCCTCTTGATCTCAGTTTCACTGAATGTGGACCTCAAAGGACACATCGCATTTGAATTTTAAACACTGATGCACATCTGCCTCGCCCAGGAAGATTGTGTTCTTGTGTTGGATACCCTCCCTACTAACCATATATCCGCTCATTTACATATTAATCAAATTCCATGGAAATGTACTTTGTCCTTTTCTCCTCTGTGGTCACATTTTTCACTGTAAGTGGCCATTTAACTAGGAAATTTATACTGCATATTGTAAAATGTTTAAGAGGAGCACATCTCACCCTCTTTCACTAGTCTCCCAAAAGGTTCCCCTTTAGTATATCATCTGCATGGCCTCTGAGACTTCTCACCCTCAATTTTCATTTTCCATGTGTATTCTCTCCACATCTCCTCAGCCAATGCCTGCTCTGACTTAAAAAACTGCCTACTTGTTTCATGAAATTCCCCTAATTAAACATCTACTTGACTCATTTGCTCTTTCCCATTGACTTTGAAAGGTGCTTATTGAGCAGGTCTTAAGAGAAAACTACAAGTCAGCCTCAGACAATTAAGAGAACAAATTAAATTTGTGAGAAACGGCAAGGAAAGTAATGTGCCATATCCCTATCATCTGTCAAAAATCAGTACCTAAAAATAAATGTCTCCACTGATGCTTACAAAATAAAAAAGCTCATGATCAGCTTTCTCTAAAACTCCTATGTGCATCAGCTGGGTGTAGGAAGTGAACATTTCTTTTTATATTTTATTTTTATTTATTTTTAGAGAGAGGAGGAAAGGGAGAAATGGCAGGAGAAAATCATCAATGTATGGGTTGCCTTTCACACATCTGCAAACCCAGCCATGTGCCCTGACCAGGAATCAAACCAGTGACCTTTCCATTTGTAGGACAACACCCAACCCACTGAGCCACACCAACCATGGTAGAAGTGTAAAATTTTTTAAATTTGGTTTTATTTATTGTGAGGAGGACTTTGCTTCCTTCTTTGCCCCTAATACAAGATAGATGGGGAAAAAAATTTAAAGCAAAAAATTAGAGATGTCAAATAAATGGGGAAAATAATGTCCATTTAATACCTGTGTGTAGGAAAAACAAAGAATTATAAGTTGTTTTACAAACTTGTGAGAGAAAGGGGAGAGATTTAGGTGGAGGAAAGCAACCACAATTTTTCAGTTTATAAGCAAGGAAGTTGCTGTCTAAATTTAAAATGGGCAGAAAGTCAAAGGAATACAATCTACCAGGAGAAATCGCAGCACTGTTCGAGTTTTGGAGGAATGCAACAAACTACTCTGCATGGCAATAAGGGTGTTTTATGGAGATGCAGTAATTAGCTGTTTTCAGGAACCACAATGTCTAAATTGAGTGTGACGATTAGTACTAATTGATGATTAATAGTTGAGTGCTCTGCACCTTCTAAGCACTCAATAATATGATTGACTGATGTGCTACTTACAAAACAGAGTAGCATTTATGAAGCAATTATACAAGTGATATGTGGGTAGGAAATCTACAGGCATCTGGAGATCCTATTGAAATAGAAAATAAGTAACAATTACCCATACCTTCTCTGTGTCGATGCCTTTTGACATGGACCATGTTGAGACAATATAATCCATGACCCGTTCACTAAGGCCTTTGGGGACCTGATAGAGTTTCAGAAAGTCCCGTACATTATTCAGCATCTCATGGTATCGGTTGGTGTTGGCATACATTTGCTGGAAAATTGTGGTAACATTTCCAAAAATAGTTGCATAAAGAAGAGCTGAAAAGAGAAGAAATGATGATAATGAAGTAAATCTCCCGAGTGAAAAAATAATAATACAAATATTGGCTCAACCAATGAATAATATAACAGAGATGTCTTTATAAGATTTAGGACTTAATTTTAACCCCTGAGAAGCCTGGAATCTGGTATTCATTCAGTAAATGCTACCTTCAATAAGAGAAACACGATTTTATGAGCATGCAACACTCCAGTCAGCGTGGCAAAATGGGAGAGTGGCTAACAAATTTTGTGAAAAATTAAATGATCTAAAATTATAACTTGCCTACGGAATTCTATCCTTAAAACTTAAATGATCTTAAAGCCTTGTCCTGCTGCATGAAGTCTAATTAATTTGAATTTTCCAGGGATTGATGATCCAGTTTAGAAATGTATGCTCTTTCTCGCAGCTTCCACCCTCCAGCTTTTGGAATACTTCCCTAGATATAAATATTGTTGACAGAGCATAAGAGATATAGGGAATGGAGACAAATTAAATTGTTCTATTTTTAGAAGGTTCTGAAGAGAAATTGTTTCTCTTCAGCTAAAATAATTTGGGAGTGCTTTAAAATTCAAGTTAGTAAACTCATGTCAGTACACCAATGTTGTAATTTTTTGATTCCATTATTTTAATTAAGAGTAAAGCCACTTGCAGACCAGTATTATTTATCTATAGAAGCCTACTAATGGGGGAGGGTTTTGTAATGCCCCCGACAACAACTTACTCCCTCAATCCATAATTTACCAACCTTTCTCTCTTCAAATCTGGTCAGGTTACTCATGTTTACCTGATCTGTACAAGCTTTGAAAAGCAGTTGAGTTTAACCCAAACTGAACACATCCCCAAATGCACACAACCCTACGCTATCCCATCCCTTTCATTTTACCCCTTGTTAATGCTAAGCTCTTTTGAAAGAAGGCAATACTTTATTTACTTTAATACCTAGTACACATAATGTTTAAAACTGTATACATTCCATAAGCAGTTGACAATTAAGTAGAATATCAGACAATGATCATTTTCTTCCTCCATCCTCCAAACCTCTGAATAAAATGACTCTTCTAAACAAAGTATGGGCTGTTTCACTTTGCCTTTTCATCAATCAAAATCCCTATTGATGGAGGTAATATAAAATCAAGTTAGTGAAGCAACTTAAGAAATATATTTTCAGAAAATAATTTGTTTTGTTTAGAACAACTGTTCTCTGAGTGTAACAAATTATAATTTCACAACAGGAAGCTATAATTTTATAAGTATTTTAGTCATTTTTTTACTGTTACTTAGGAATTTTGGTGTCAGTGCAGATAATTTTCAAGATAGATATGTTTTGCTAAAACTGAGTAAGAAAAATACAGTGCTGACATTTCTCAACTGGAGCTTTAAGCCTTTGAAAATTTATATTAAAAAATATAGATAATCACAGACGTAACATCTCTATTCCACCATTGTGGTATTAAGAAACACAAACAGAAATAATGTGAACAACCTAATGATCAAAATATCATGTAAAAAATATAAAACTTCACATTTTCAGAAAAGAGAAATAAGAATCTATGTTTTTAAAATAATGAGCATTTTAAGGATTAGTAAAATAATGCTATAATCATGTGCTTTAGTAATGCCCAACTACTGTAAGTTGTCAATAAATATCACAGAACTAGCTATGATTTTGATATATTTAACTTGTTTTGGCTCCCTAAGATGTTTGCAATATTCTATATTTGCCAAAGTGTCTTACTACTGCTTTTTAGTGTAACAAATTACCATGCATTTCATCCTTTGGGTACATTAAATATGAATACATTCTACTCAAATGAAAAGTTTAAGCACTGAAATGTAAAGAAAACTGCCAATGTATTAAAAGCTTGCAACATTAATAAATGAAGAACATAATCAACATCTCATAAGGTTGGCATATTTACAAAGATATCCACTTTGACTCCCATTTTCATGAAAGTATGATGTCCTCTACTGGGGATGACTAAAGAAGGTCATAATTTAAGGTAAGAGATTCAAATTAGGTGTATATGTATATATTTACATTTTTACTTTAAAATAAGTTGCAAGGGGATGGATGTAATACAACAATAAAATTTTAAAAAATAAAATAAAATAAGTTGCAAAAAGAGTGCAGAAAGATCACATGTAACCACATGTATTTCTCTCCATGATGAACATACCTCTGACCTGAATTATAATAGATACACATATCTTCCTGAATATCTAACATACATTCAAGTCAATGATGTCCAAAAATAACTTTTTTTTAACTTTTTTATTCTTGGTTATTCTATTAAAGTTATCCCAATTTTTCCCCCATTTGGTCAAACCCCGCTCCCACAGTCCATCCTCACACTATTGGCCATGACTATAGGTCATACATATATATGCTCTTTGACTAATCCCTCCCCTTCAGTCCAACATTTCCCCTCTCTCCCTTTCTTCTGGCAGTTGTCAATCTCTCCCCTATTTCCATGTTTCTGGTTCTGTTTTGCTTGTTAGTTTATTTTGTTCATTAGAGTCCTCCTTTAAAAAAATAAGACTCCTCTTAAAAGTGGGATCAGATGGTATTTGTCTTTTACCAACTAGCTTTTTCACTTAGCATAACAGTCTCCAGTTCCATCCATGCTGTTGCAAAAGATAGAAACTTCTTCCTTTTGCTGCATAGTATTCCATTTGTGTAAATGTACCAGTTTTTTATGCATTCATCTACTGACAGGCACTTAGCTATTTCCAGCACTTGGCTATTGTCAATAGCACTGCTGTGAACATAGGGGTGCACAGGTTCTTCTAAATTGGTGTTTTAGAATTCTTAGTGTATATTGCCAGCAGTAGAATTGTTGGGTCAAAAGGCAATTCCATTTTTAAGTTTTTTAGTAAATTCCATACAGTTTCCACAATGGCTGCACCAGTCTACATTTCCACCAACAATGCACCAGGGTTCCCCTTTCTCCACATCCTTTCCAGCACTTGTAGTTTTTTAATTTATTAACAATGACCATCTTGACAGGTGTGACGTGGGTTCTTATGGTGGTTTTAATTTGCATCTCTGATGGCTAGTGATGTTCAACATTTTTTCATATGTCTATGCGCTATCTGTATGTCCACCTTGGAGAAGTGTCTATTCAAGTCCTTTGTCCATTTTTTAAATTGGATTGTTTGTCTTCTTGGTGTTGAGTTGTATAAGTTCTTTATATATTTTGGAGATCAAACCCTTGTCTGAGGTATCATTGGCAAATATGTTCTCCCATACAGTTGGCTTCCTTTTGATGGTTTCTTTAGCCATCCAGAAGCTTTTTAAATTGATGTAGTCCCACATGTTTATTTTGTTCTTTAGTTACCTTGTCCTAGGAGATACACTGGGAAGAATATTGAGATTATCTGAAGTTTTACTGCCTGTTTTATCAACTAGGATGTAATGGTATCATGACTTAGAGTGGGTGTATGGTGTTAATTTGATGGTCCAGTTTCTTTTTTCTTTTTTCTTTCTTTTTTTTTTTTTTTTTTTTTTTTTTTTTTTTTTTTTTTTTTTTTTTTTTTTTTTTGCATACACCAGTCCAGTTCTTCCAACATCATTTACAAAAGAGGCTATTTTTATTCTGTTGTATGCTCATGCTCCCTTTTTCAAATATCAATTGACCACAGACATATGGTTTTATTTCTGGGTTCTCTATTTTGTTCTGTTGATCTATGTATCTCTTATGCCAGTACCATGCTCTTTTGAATACAGTGGCCTTGTAGTACATTGTTATATCAGGAATGGTGATCCTTCCAACTTTTTCCTTCTTTCTCAAGATTATTAATACTATTCATGGTCATTTTGGGTTCCATATAAATTTTGGAGTATTTGTTTTAGATAAGTGAAATATATCATTAGTATCTTAATAGGAATTGGGTTGAATGCATAGACTGCTTTGGGTAGCATGAACATTTTAATGATGTTGATTCTTCCAATCCATGAACAGGGTATATGCTTGCATATATTTGTATCTTCTTCAATTTCCTTCTTCAGTGTTCTATAGCCTTTTGAATACAGATCTTTTACCTCCTTGGTTAAATGTATTCCTCGGTACTTTATTATTGTTATTGTTACTACCGTAAATGGGATTTTTTCTAGTTTCTTTTTCTAATAATTCATTGCTGGTGTAAAAAACCCTTTCAATTTCTGAATATTGACTTTACAACCTACTACTTTTCTAAATTCATTTATTAGGTTGAATAGTTTTTTCATGGGTACTACAGTATTTTCTATGTAGACTATAATGTCATCTGCAAATAATAACAGTGTTAACTTCCTTCTTTCCAATTTGGATGCCTTTTATTTCTTTTTCTTATCTGATTGCTTTGGCTAGGACCTCCAGTACTATGTTGAATAAGACTGGTGAAAGTGGACACTCTTGCCTTGTTCTTGATCTCAGGGGGAAAGCTTTTAGTTTTTGCCCATTGAGTAAGATGTTGGCAGTAGGTTTTTCATATATAGTCTTTGTTATGTTGAGATATACTTCCTCTATTCCCACTTTGGTGAGTGCTTTTACCATAAATAGGTGATGGATTTTATCAAATGCTTTTTTTACATCTATTGATATAATCATATGATTTGGCTTTACCTTCAAAATATAGTCTCAACTCAATCATTTCTCCTGACTTCTACTAGCATCCTTGCATAGTCTTTAGTAGAATGTGCTTTTCCACTTATTGCACTTACTAGCTTTGTGTCTTTGGCCCAATTACCAAGTCTCTCTACATTTCTACACCCTCACTTATTACACTAGAATCTTTACAAAAGGGTTGTACTAAATGAGATAACTCATATAAAATGAGTTAAAAAGAAAATCTAGTAGAAGTAAGTATCCATGAACTGTTATGTATCATCATCATCATCATCTATCAACATAGCTTCCAAACAATTAATTTTTCATGCAGGATATCACACAAAAACTAAAATCCAATCTAGTCATGGTCCAAGGACACATAATCGGAGCACTACCTCCCTCACTGATCATAATTTCTATAGCCCTTTGCTCCAGTCATGCTAGCTTTTTTGGTGCTACTCAAATATTCTGAATGCATTCACTTTTCAGGACCCGTTCACTAGCTATTCCCACTGCCTAAAACACCCTTCTGTGAGATCTTCACCTAGTCTATGTCCTCTCCTCATTTAGTTTTCTGCTCAAAAACCAACTCAGCACAGAGAACTTCCTAAACCACCCATCTAAATAGTCTATTCCTCTGATATTACTCTCCAATCCCCTACTATGCCTATGCTCTTATTTTTATTTATCATTAATTTACATTAGATATTAATTCAGTATTTACTTATTATCTACCTTCTCTGTGAGAAATGCAAATTTCATGAGTGTAACCATGGGTCTTGTCCTTTTTGCTAACTGCTGTATTTCCACAGACCAGTTCCTGAAACATAGTAGGAGTTCAAATATTTTTTCCAGTAAATTCACACACCAAAAACCCAGAAAATAGGTTTTTGGTAACATTACTTATTTCAAGTCAAAGTCTCACTACCAGAGATACAAAACCATAGAAGAAATAAACATTATTAATGCAGGTCATAGAATAAAATATTTAGAAGCTAAGGTAATACATGCCCTGACCATATGAAGATAATAAGCATTAATGTCCATGCTTGTCCTGGCCATTTTATAGAGGCCTATTATATAATTTTACTCTTTGGATGGGGTGCAATTTGGTTAATTCACCTACTTAAATAATAATTAGGCTAATTTGTTAAAATTTGATACATCTCTTGTTTTATATCCCCCCATCCCTGCAAACTTTCAGGCTTAAGACAACTTTAAACTAGCTAATTTTACAAGCTTATCATATTTAAACTCTTGGTAATTCTGGCTTACACACCAATAAATATTTTATTTAAAAAGTCTTATTTTTAATGACCATAAAGGGGTTACTTAAAATATAATTGTGGCATATTTAAAAATGGCTATAAAGGAACCATGGACATGGACAACAGGTGGGATTGATTTTGGGGAGAATGGGTGGGTGGGGAGGGGGACAGAGGGGAGCAAAAAGGGGATGGATGTAATACAACAACAATAAAATTAAAAAATTAAAAATTAAAAAAAAATAAAATAAAATAAAAATGGTTATAAATTCCCTGAAACACTTTTCATTGAGAAGCAGGGTACATATCCCTTCTGCTTGAATCTAGGTATAATCTATGATTGTCTTAATAATAGAACATGGTAATATGATCAAATGCCAATTATCTGGGCCCAGGCTTGAAGAAACTAGAAATTCCCAATTCCTCACTATTAGAGCATCTGCTCTTGCAGTTTAGCTTCCATGTTGTAAGGACACCCAAGCATTCTTCTAGAAAGGTTCACATGGAGAGGAATCCATGGCCAATAGCCTTGGCTGAGCTCCCAGCTAAGCACTGAACACAGACTGAGCAATTTAAAATATTGATAGGAGAAGACATCTCTGGTAACAGTTTGGCTACATAGGTGGTTCAACCATCCATTCTCTATTTACCTTTCTATTTAATAATGATGGGTAAGATTTGAAGGAACACGTTTCATTAATCTATGACTGGGTGTACAGCAGATAGCTTGACAACATCGGTTTACCAGCCATGTTGGCAGCTGAGGTAAAAAAGTAGATTTTTCAGACCCCATTAACACAACCCAGCTGATACCACATGGGCTAGAAATAAGTCTTGGCCTCCTAACCCTGCATAAATTGCAGGTTCATCAGTAAAATAGCTGTTCTGGTTTTAAGTCACTGAGGTTGATTAGTTAGGCAACTATAATAATAAACCCTAATAAAGCCAGATTGGTTCTCCATTGGGTAGGGAACTTGGGGGAAAAGGGTAGTGAGCTTCTCATCGTGCATATCAGAGCACAATAATACATTTTAGAAAATGCTTTTCTAAATATTTGCTGTATTTTATCATTTAAAACTCAAAAATACCTATTATTTTTATAATATAAGCATTAAAGGCATGAGTTAATGTTTAGTATTTTTAAAAAGAGACATAGGTTAAAAGACTGAGGGATATTATAACACAAATCTTTATTCCTTCAAGCATTATTGCATTCAATATATATTTATTGAGTACCTATTATGTGCCAGCCCCTACACTAGGCACCAACAATACAATGATAAGGCAGACAGACCTAATCCCTGGTCTCCAGTAGTATCAACTGCTTTCTACAGAAAACTATCAGTTTTTAATTTTGCCAAGTCACACTATTTGAAAGAAGGTTAATGACCTTTTCCTTTTTATAATTTATAAAAAATCCACAAATAAACTATGCTTTATTCCTCAGAGTTAAACAATTTGCAGAGTCAAACAAAAATCTATGTTCAGCGTATTAATTGTAACTCAGCCTCCATTCCTATGGCGGCTCATGCTAACCAATATGATGACCTGCAGGACTCTGAAGAAAGTATGTTCTTTAGTCACCTCATTTTGTTTGCTCCTGAGGTCAAGCTACATGCATTCATCTCCTTATTAATAATTTGTATTTTTTAGACTTTTCGTTCCTACTCATGATGACATCTGACATTTACTTTTCCTAATTATCTTTGTTTTATAAATCTTGGCAAGCAATCATTGGCCCCAGTCTGAGCAATTTAAAATATTAATATGAGAATGCATTTCTGGTAACCTTTACAGCCACATAGGTGGTTCAACCATCATTTCCCTTTTTATTTATATTCATTAAAATCCAGCTTTAATAATGATATTTAAGGTGTGGAAGGAAAATGTTCCATCCATTTGTGATTGTATGTGTAGCATGCAGCTTCTTAAAACATTAGAAATCACTCTAGTTGGCTTTAGAACAAAGCAAAGAAGTTGATCTTCAGAAACTTCCAGTTTCCAAGTTTTACTCTCATTCCCACTCTTTTATGATGGCTTCTGGTTTCTCTGAATGCTCTTTTGGAATGATCCACATTTGCAGGCATCTTCTAGGCATCCACCTGTGAGCATTCCTTCTTTCCCAGTCTTCACTTAATCTATGCCCCATTCCATCTAGTACCTGAACTATGTCAACTGTGCTGTTAAAACTAACCTCATTAATTTCTTTATGTTAACTGTTAACTATTAAAAACTATTTAATATATTATCCCTCTCAGGGATGTTAGAATTTTGAAGGGGGAACTCCAGGTAATATAAATTGACTGAATCATTATTTGAATTAACCGTCAACTAGTTAGATAAGTTGGCACACAAAAAGGACATATTTTAGGACTTTCCTAATTATAGAATAAACTGAACAGATTGTACCAATTTACGGCTGACCCCATGATTAGCAAAAATAAAAACAAAACTTGACTTCATTCAAACAGTCTCAATAATGCTTACTGATATTTCCTACATACACTAAAGGGTCACCTTATTTAGAAAATTAATCATGAACCTACATTCATCAATAACTAAGATCAAAGATGTTAGAAAGGGAAAGAGGGGCATGAATGAAAAGATGTAGGAGGGTTGTTTTTTCCAAAGAACTCCACAAAATAAAAGTATAATATTGGTTAAAAAAAAAATTAAAATAACTTTACCTCCACTTGATTCTCCTATGGTAGTTATTCTATCTTGATATAAGCAAATCAATTTTTCTTTATTCTTTATGATACAGCACAATTTGTTTGACTTTAATAAAGCTAGTACACCTGCATTACTTATATAGCTATAGAAGTTTTTGTAACTTTGGTCAATACAAATTGAGTAATATATAACATAGCCTCTAAAATAAGAGAAACAATTATAGATGCTCAATGAATACTGACCTCATCATTTCAGGCTCATTTATTATGAGTCAAAATAAAGCTCCCAAAATATATCAACTATCAGGCAACAAAAGGCAAGCAAAGATTAAAACTGTATGTTGTATCCTGAAATATCAATTCAAAAAACCTATGCACTCCAATGTTCATAGCAGCATTATTTACAATACAGCCAAGCACTGGAAACAGCCAAAATGCCCGTAAGTAAACAGATGGATCAAAAGCCTGTGGTACATTTACACAATGAAACACTATGCAGCAGAAAGAAAGAAGGAACTCCTACCCTTCACAACAGCATGGATGGAAATAGAGAATATTATGCTAAGTGAAATAAGCAAGGTGGTAAAAGGCAAATATCCTGTGATCTCACCTATAAGTGAAACCTAATGAACAAAACAAACAAATGAGCAAAATAAAACCAGAGACATGGAAATAAGGAACACATTAACAGAGACTAGAGGGAAAGGGGGAGGGGGAGAAGGGAGGAAAAAGGGGAGGGTCTCATCAAGGACCAAGAATAAAGGACCCATGGGCAAGGACAACAGGGTGTGGGAGTAGGGGGTGGGCAGGGCATGGGAGAGCAGCAGGGAGAAAAACTGGACAACTGTAATTGAACAACAATAAAATGAAATAATGTATTTTTAAAACTATGCTGTCTTTAGATGAGTGAGGCAGCTGATACAAAGGCTACCCTAGTGTGAGTGTGTGAGTGTGTGTGTGTGTATGTGTTTGTGCACACATACAACCCTTTGGAGGGAGCTCAGTTACCAAACACAGCCTTAGGTGAGGGCACTCTTAGGTATGCCAACCTTGAAACACTGGTCACTCTTCCATGTTTCTCAGAAATTCTCAAACCAAGTTAGAAAGAAGCAGAAGCATGAACAAAAGGGTTTGGGAAATAAAAAGGCACATAGTTTGCTAGTGATGCAGTCTCTCAGATGTGCCCAAAGGAAAAAGAGATACTTTTATTTTGACATAATTTTTTAAAATCATAGTTACAAATACTAAAACTTAAGCTGAATATGAATGTGTGTGTATGTGTATACATATATATATATATGTATATATATGTATATATATATACATATATATATATATGTAGTTGCTGTTGTTGTTGTTGAAGATGGGCCAAGGTCAGCACTAACAAAAGGAGCAGAACAGTAACTTGGGAAAGATTGTATGATAGACTCTTTTTTTTTTGGAATTAAGGAGATTTTGTTCGTTTATGTTTTCTGTGCCAAAAATGGTATTTTTATAGTTTCAAGAAACAACTGAAAGTATAATATTTCACAGGTTATGTAGTTGGCAACATGCTTTTGGTATTTCTATTTTGTTTCTAGTAGTTTTTTCCTCTCGAGTTAGAAGGCACATTTCCTATCATCTCCAGTCATACACATGTCCACACACATATACAGAGTTCAACTTTGATATCTAATGAATGGATGTTAGCAATATTTTCAGAATATTAATAAAATCTTATATTGTATGTCATTTTTTTAAAAACTTTAAAATACAAAGTAAGGAAACTACAATAGTGAGATTCAGATACCATAGCAGCCCAGTGATTTGATGAAGAGATTTTCCTATGTCCTTCAAATCAAAAGTGCACAGATCTACCCATTACCTAACTGTAAGTCTAGCTTTATCAGCTTCAAGAAAATAATAAGAAATACAGTGAGTCCAAAATTGTTGCACTATGATGAAAAATGAATTTTTTAAAATTTATGGTTATTCTCTATTTTATAGATACATATTGCAATTATTTTGTGGTAAATCATACTTTTCAGTAGATATCTACAATAATTCCTCTAATATTTAGCATCAGAATATGAAAAGAAGCAATAAATAGAGTATAACATTAAGTCACTCATCTTTCTATATATTTATAGGGCAGGCACTAAGTATAATAACTTGAAATAATATTAAAATATCTTTGTGCCAAGACACATGTATATTTATCCATGATCCAAAAAGTGAAGTATCACTGCTAACACCCTAAACAGACTATTGGTGATACTGAGAATGGTACCTGTAGAAGAGCCAAGAAGAACTTGTATCCTCTGAAAAACAGCATCATAACCTACCTTCTTGTTGACTCACAATATAATTTATTCCTGCTTCCAAATATTCATTCCTGCAGCTTCCTGTGGTGAATCTCAAAATACGGCCACAAATTATTCCTATCTTGGTATGTACATCTCTTTGCAATGAGACTTCACTGCTTCTTCCACCAAAATCTACATATTCATTTTCATTCATGCTGGCTTTGATTTCATTTTTTCAATAGAATGTGGTAGAGATGATTATTATGCAACTTCCAAAGCTACATCTCAAAGCTACACCAAAACCCAGGGGAACTTCGGGTTTGACTATTGTTCTCCTATAATAATACTGCCTTGAGACCACCATTCCTGAAGATGCCTGGGTTGTACAAAGGGCAGCAAGGATGAAGAGGTCTCATTATCCTTGTGCTGCCAGTGGAACCAAGCCCCCAGATGAGGTGTCAACTGAATGTCACTGCCAAGGGGAACCCATGAAAGAAAAGCAGGGGAACCAATTGGCAACTCAACCAGTAGGGTCATGAAAAATAATAAATCTTGGTAGGATTACTTCACTATGTTTTGGAGTCATTTCTTAACACAGTAATAGATAGCTAATACATCTTTT